>BHFT01058916.1:0-82568 GCA_004320025.1 Laticauda laticaudata
TTTGATTGCCTGTTTCTGTTAGTTTAGCTTTCGTTCTCATTCATCCACGAGCTGGACTTGTGAGTCCAACTGTTACTAATCTCCTCTCAATGCATCTTATCCTTACTGCCTGGTTTAGTGCGCTGCTAGTATTTATCTCTCTCTCCATTTTTTTTTCCACCCAACCTTTCGCTTCTTCTTGAGTTCTTGTCTCACCCACCTTATTCTTCTTCCTGTTCTTTCTCATCACCACCTTTCCTTCTTACCATAGTATCTATTCCATCTCAAGCGCTTCGTAACGTTGGTTTGTATTATTACTTCTAATCATCACTCTCTCTTCCGAGAACTATCATATGAACAATGTTCCCCGTCAGCTCAGTACCACTCTGGCACGCCTAGCCTATCGTGTACTGATTACATCATGGATTTTGCGATGCCATGAGTCCGCTCTATATTTTTCTGTTGCTACAAGATCGTGTCCCCAAGTATTTGGTGCCCTTGCTCAATCCCCTCAGTCTAAATATATTTTTGTCATTGTTACTGCTGTCCTGACTCATGTCCGTGCGGCTCGCACTAATTCTGTTTTTCCTGGCCTTTTCCAGTTTGCCCGAAGTTCTCAGTCTTTCTGCCAAATGTTCATCTGGCTTCAATTGACTACAATACTGACCTACAAACTGAGCATCTGTAAACTCTTCTATTATGTCTTCCTGTGGCAACTTCCAGTTAAAGGCAGAATTCTTCATATTTTCTTTGATAGAGGTCTGCCAGCTATCATAGTTTGGTGCCGCTTCAAGGGTGTCTGGTTGGATGCTGTAGTCAATAGTTGTTGATTGATCCTAGTTTCGGATCGTCGTGTCACTGAGGCCATGACAGAAGATGCGTAGTGGGGCAGATATAAAGAAAACTGATATCAAGTAAATTGAGCTACTGGGTTTCTCCAAGACCTTGATCATTCAAGAATTTTTAAAACTAGAGCTTTCTGTGACTGGGTGCTCCTGCTCCTTATAACCCATATAGGTAGTATCAATATCTCTTGATATCTCAATGATGAGGCCAATAAATGATGTCCTAATTAAGCAGGAAGTATTAGATATCGAAGTAAAAATATGGTCTTAGCTATTCGAGCTGGACATAGGTTTAAAAAATAGGACAATTACTTCATATTAGCCTTTTCAGCTTTTGCCAGCCAAGCGATTTATGCCTTTACAATAGTTCATGAGCTAGCATAATGAAAAGCAAGTTAGCTGGAAATATGGAAGTTAAAAGCGCAACTCAAGAAGAACGCACAGAGCATAACCATAGAGAAGAAGCAACCAAGGAATAGGAAATCGATCCTCTCTCACATGTTTTATCTTGCAATATACGGAGAAAAAAAACCCGTTTATAACCCTTTTCAAAGCGAAGCTAAACATTCATGTTTAAAAAAAAATATCATAGTGGAGAGAGAAAATGGGATCCTCAATCCTGACCAATCCACAAGATAATTGAAATTAACAGAGGACCATTTAAAGTCAATCTTTGTCATGCAGTAAACAACACAATAATTATCAAATATAAAAGAGGCATATCATACACATACACGACACACCCATGCACACACACACATACACACATGCATAGGGAGCAATATAAATTAAATACATATATAATTGTTCAGCATTCTTCAGTGTAAGATGATCCACATAGTTGAGAATCAATGATTACGGTGGTGAAGAATTTGGACCAGGGCAAGCTCAGATTTTCAAGCCTAAAGACCCGGTCCCACTGGCTGCGGACGCAAAACGTATGCTATAAAGACACAGTGGGATGAGCAAAATTTCGGGGGCTCAACCGTTATCATCTGCTCCAAAAATTGGTGAACAATTGCAATAAACAGAACAAAGAAAAGCACTGATGTGGGTAGTATGTAGCGGGGATGTTAACGATGTTCATAGAGAAGCCTAAGCGGATGACAGCGGATGGAAGCGGATGACACATCCGAAGGGTTCCGGGGGAAGAATTTCAAAGCCGGATGCATAGTGAATGGGGCGTATGCATAGCGATGAAGCAGATGCATCACGGACACCTAAAAAAATAGGAAACAAAGGGGTTAATGCCGCGCGGATATATAGTCGCATGCAAAAACGTTCACTGCGCACAGCGGGGAGTATGAATTGGCATCAGCTCCGCGGATAGAAAAGGATGCAAGCACGCATGAAGTCAGATACAGGGAAAGATGTGCTGCCAACAAACCCTACAGGAACACCAAATGGTTCAATCAGTCAGGCAAGAGAAGAGGAAAAGCCTGTGGCCTACTCGTTCCAGCTGGCAGGAAGGCCATGAAACCAGCACCCACCTTCGCCGACTCTGGCAACTGAACGATAGCTGCTGAATGCTGCTGTGGTGACCCAGGCCGCGCATAGGCCCCTCAAAGCCCTGCCTGCTGAAGGCCTGCTGCTCAAGCCCTGAAGGCCTGCTGCTACAATGCCCTGAAGCCCTGCTGAAGCCCTGCCAGAGGAGGAAGAGGCAAGGCGAAGCAGAAAGGGAGAAGAGGGAAACATAACACCGTTGTCTCAAGAAGCATGAAGGTCATGGAGGTTGCTGGATGGCTGAAGGGAAGAACGAGTACGCCTTCTGGAAAAGGGCCACAGACTCTATCGCGACAGACCAGAAGAAGCAGCAAACTTGGAGAGACAAGGCAAGAGAGCCTGGGGCTACCCCTGCCCCACCACACCCTACTCCTGGATGGTGGAAATGCACATGCCAACACCATGTAAGCAAGCTACACCTCAAGAAATCCGGCAGGCCGCTGTCAAGCTTCACTGACCGAGGGCCGATGTACGTCATGGCCAAGTGCAGTTCCCTGAGGGTGAGATTCCGCCACTGAGGAGCAAGCCCCTCTGAGACCCTCTCCCTTCAGACAGCTCACAGACAGCTAAGTCCTCTTCCTAGCAGGAGCCATCTACCTGTCGAGGCAGGTGGTTTTCAGAAGGTCCCCACGGCAGAGACCGCCGCCGAACAGCTGCAACTCCCCATGCGGCAGACTGTGGAGGATTCCCGTGGAGGATGACTGCCCTGAGCCTGTCACAAATGGAGGAATAAGCCAGCAGCCACCAGAGGCCGAACCCGCACCCCCTCCACCACTCCCAGCTCAGAGGATGCCAGGCTAGAGAGGCAAGACTAGAGGGCCAAGGACCACAGTGTGCTGTTGGAGATCAGGGGACACCAATGAAGACCAGCACAGACTTCTCTCTCAGCTGGTCCACAGCGACATACCAGTGTCCTAGACCGAAGCCCTCATTCACTACGTGAGAACAGGACGCTGAGGGACCTGCCCGAGGCCAGACCTAGGTGAGAAGCAGAGATCACAACACTTCTGCACACCCTGCCAAGGCCAGCTGAAGCTGCTCCTATCCCAGTCCAGGTCTGCTCCGTCCATCCCAGGCGAATGTACAGCCTCTTCCACGGCTTTCACAGCCCCTCAGCTACCAGGCTACGAACCTACAAGGACTTCCCACAGCAGAAGCAGACCTTCCCAGTCCAGGCCCAGGTTCATCGCTACGCCACAATGACACCACCTCCTCACCCAGCTGCAGACACCCCCACTACACTCCTCCCTTCCCTCACCCCACAGCCAAGCCCGTCAAAGACCAACCTAGTCATAAGTATTTGGGCCCTGACATCTCATCCTTGATGAAGGGCTCTCAAACCATCACGGGACTGAGTCAGCTCTCGGACAGCTTCCTTGAACACACATCCTGTTTGTAGCCGCTCGGGGCCCAAGCACGCCCAATGTGCTCAGAAACCAGCCCGTCCAAGCCACATAGGCGACCACCTCCACCAGTGCCTGCCCGCTTAACAGCTGAGACCAGGGAACATGATTCCAGAGTGACTGGAGAATGGTGTCAGAGACCTGAGTTGTACTTGTTAAGTTTATCTTTGCTAAAGATACTTTACTTGGCTTCATTTGGCTTTTTTAAAAAGTCCATAAAGTTTACCTAAGAAAGTAATAAAGGTTATTCTTTACTGGAACACACTTAAGTACGAGTGTGTACTTGGTTCATTTTTTGCTTATTTAATAAGTCATAAAGTTTATAAAGAAAGTTAATAAAGGTTAATCTTTGCTTAAGAACACTTGTTCATTTTTTTAAACCTTAATAAAGTGATTGGTGAAAACTTTTAAAAGAACGGTTTAAGCCTTTGCATGCTTGTGGGATAGAATAAGGATAGTTTGTGGAAAGATAAACCCTCCAGTGCAAGCATAGTGGGACTGTATGGTCCACCAATCCCAGCTGCCACAGAGCCATATGTGCAGCCTTTTTTATCATAACAATTTTCATTGATCAACACATTTAGAAATAAACAAAAGCTCTTTATTACAATCTGCCGCTATTCACTGTAGGACCCACTCCACATACATGGCGACAATATCATCAGTGTTCTGCATACAGTCTCAAGGGGCATCCAATTAAGCATCTACCATCTGTCTTGCCACTCCACTGCTCCAGCTGGGGAGTTTGCACCAGTGTCTCAGTAGGTTGCTCTACTTCCCTTCACGGTGAAGCTCTGTTGGGGCTTGTATCATCCACAGTTGTCCTATCAAGTTTTCTATCCTTGCCGTCCATTCACGGCAGGCTCCAATGTCCCCATCTCCCTTGTTGAACGGTCAGAGCTCGCAACGATGCTGTTTCTGCAACACTGGGTAGCGGGTGCGCATGAGATTGGTGCAGGTATGCGCAAGCTTCCACGATGCTCCTCACTAGTCTCTGGTCATTTCTGCATATGGGGATCGAGAAGTACCATGGAACCTTGTTGGCAGGCAATGCCAAAGGCTTCTTCCACCACCGTGACTGGAGCCCGTGCTTGCCTGTGGAACAGTTTCCTGTAGCTGGAAGATCCATCTCTTCACGGGGTGAAGGTATCTTGAACTGTACGGCTTTCCATGAGGTTAGGTTTGAGGGAAACGCGTTATTCACTAACACGATGAAGTAGGCGCCGACATCTGTATATGGTCATATGGGTAGGGGTCTGGATCGTGGAAAACCCATGATAGGTTGCGTCCATGCCCATCCTATGAGGTACTTATGTTGTATAGCCATGGCATCTGAAGCTTGATCGCCGGTTTGCCGGTGAAGCCATCAATGTAGAATGAACTTGTAGTCAGCATCAACTATGCGCAAAGAGATGACTTATGTCTTGAAGATAGCCCCTTATACATGGTTGTAATAAGATGGATCCTGAGTATGGCTGTGAGGCTTTGCCAGGAACACCATGTGCCTTCCCATATAGTGCGCTACCAAGACGGTCGTGAGGAAAGTTCCAAACTCTGATACCATCTTCCGCTTCTCAAGTGTTGTCTCGCAGCCTTAGTTCAGTGCTGATGTGGTGGACGGCAATCTTATGCGCGTGGAGCTCACTCCACGTATTCTGCAATGAGTGGCCCTGCAACTCAATTTCTGTGGACCACTGCGGGGTATGTGGTCAGCACGTAGAGCCGAGGGAGTTGCTGATGCTGGTTGTGTGGCAAACGCCTCCACAATACGTGACATTGTTTCTGTATGTGGTTCCAGAGGCCAGCTGCCACAGAGTCAATTGCACCTTCCAGTCCCAGGGTCCAGGTTTGAGGAAGGACAGTGTCGGTGCTGCTTGGTCAAGTGCTGGTCCTCAACGCTCTACAAGAACAATTTTCATCCAAACATGGCTGTAGCACCCTTCATGGACAGTGGCTGAATGCACGAGGGTGTTCATTGCCTCAGCTCAACTCATTAGCTTGTCCAATACAGTCCAAACGTACGGCACTCTTTCTCCTCGCTACCATCGTCGGAGCCCACGTACCAAGCTCTTGACGTCGTGTCTTATCTTGTCTCCTTGCGAAGAAAAGATGAACAGGACACTGAATCAGGCTGTGGTTTGGGTGTTGAATGAGTCGCAGAGAGCTAACCATATGACCAGACTGGTGTCTCATCCATGGTGGAGAAAACAATTGATGATGTTGAAGACCAGAGCCGCTAGACCAAGGGTGAAGAGGTCCTGTACACCACCGGCTGCATGGACTCATACACGAGAACCAGAATGATTTCTCCCCCTTTTTTAATATGAGAAAATATTGGTTGTCTGCTAGGTGTCCTTCTACATACTGCTAGACATACTCAGACATCCGAAATATCTGAGATAACATCCAGATACAAAACGTTTTGGTCCATTTTAAGCCTTTATATATGAGATCATATGCTTACAGTCCTTTCTATTTTCCGTGCTCCCTAAACGCTGTGTAGACGTTCCGTGTACCTTTGTGTATCCTCTCACCTCTTTCCGTTTTCAGCTGCAGCGGAATGTGAGTTAGAGGGGATGGCCGGAGAGCGAATGCAGAGAGGGATACAAGCAAGACGCTTATAATGGATGGTAAACCTGGGACATAGAACGTGGTTGTTATGCGCGTCCTAAGTGAAAGGCGTGATCGAGCGATGAGAATGTAGCAATTGGTCGACCGCAAGCGCGAAGTCAGTCCCGTCACAAGAGTTTTGTGCTACGGCTCAAAACTTGGTCTTGCGTGGATGAAACATACTCAAGTGGACGCATAGGCGGTTTTTGCTACCAACCGGAGTGCAAAGACGGATGTAAAAGCGTTATAGATAAAAGGCTGACTTGCGCATATCCGTGTGGCAAGAAACGCTATGCCGGGTCCACTGCAATTATCATCCACGCCAAGAAGTTTTGATGTCTGACACAAAACTTTGTGAACGGATGAACTTCTTGCCGCACTGCGTAACGATGTACAACTGCGACACTATACAGCAACAAGAGCGCTTTCTAGTCGTCCTGTTATTCCAATCCAGTTAAGAACGTTCTGCTGTCTTGATCCTCTCTGCATCCTCTGGCCATCCCCTCAACTACGACATCCCGCTGCAGCGTGAAAACGGAAAGAGGGAGGAAAAACCAAAAGGTACACGGAACGTCTACACCAGCGTTAGTAGCACGGAAATACGAAAGGATGTAAGCATGGATTGCAGTTCTCATATCAATAGAAGAGGATTAAAGAGATGGTAGCAAAAACGTTTTGTATAACTAGAGAATGTAATCACAGAGAATCAGTTATAATTGTCGTCGAGTACATGGTCGAGAGTATAGGTAGAAGGCAGAGGAACACCTAAGCAGACAACCAATATTTTCTATAAAGACGGGGAGAAAAGGTCATCTGGTTCTCATGTATGAGTCGCAGCAAGCCGAGTGGTGATGACAGAGCGCTGCGTTCCACCCTGTGGCATCGTAGATCTTAGGAGTTCATTGCAGACATCAATCCAAATTGTTCTTCCACCAGGATGGAGTGATGACACAGTGTCTCTATTGGTAGCTGCGATCTCGAAGTCAACTACCAAACCAATCCCTGTTATACAGAGTGTTTTCATCTTTTCTTCGCAAGGAGAAAGAAGAGACGTCCAAGAGCTGTGTGGGTGCCGAACGATTGGAGCAGGAGAAGTAGTGGAGTTTAGGGAACTTAAGTATGGAGCAAGCTTAAATGTAGGAGAATGTCTCGAGGTAATATGACATATGACGCCCCGTCATGTTCACGCAGCTTCATGAGTATGCTACGCACCTGTTTTAGATGAAAATTCGTAATGAGCGTCCTTGAGACCGCAGGTTGACGCAAGCACTAGCACCAAACTCTCCGCTCGCCAACCTGGACCCCTGGACTGAAGGTGGGATTGACTCTGTGGCAATGCTGGCCTCATGGAACGCACAATACAGAACCATGCAGTGAGACGTGTTGGAGGGGTGCCCGACAACAGCATCCAGCAGAGAGGGGGTCACAGCAAATGGTGCCAGGACACAGGACTTCATTGAAGAATCGTGAGGAGCTCCTCAAGTGGCACACCACCTTGGAACCAGAAGGCCTGTGAGGAAAACTTAGCAGAGAAGATGGTGATCAAAGTGAGTGGAACCTTTCCTTCAGCCACCGTTGGAGGCCACTAGATGGGAGAAGCAGGCATGGCCTGACTAAAGCTCCAGCCAACTCAGGGTCCACTTATTACAACTATAAGGGATTCTTCAGTATCAATTCTCTTTTGCCATGAGGTTGATGCTGACTACACATGTTCATCTAACATTGATGCTTACAGGCAACGGGTCAGCACTTCAGATGGCCAGGTATACAACATAAGTGACCATCAAGGATGGGCTGGAACGCAACCTCATATGGAGTTCTTCCAAGATCCATGACACCTCTACCCAATGTACATACCCAAGATGTGCCGATACTTCATCGTTATTGATAACGCGTTCCTCGCCTCAAAACCTACTATGAAGCACAGGTAACAGTAACTAAGATACCTCAACCGTTGGAAGAGAGGATCTTTCAGCTACAGACTGTGCCAGGGACAAGACGGGCATGGTGGAGAATGCCTTTGGCACCTGGGGGGCCAAACCTGAGGTTCCAGGTTACTTCCATCCCCATGCAGCATGAGCCCAGAGACTGTGAGGGGAGCATCGTGGAAGCTTGCTGCATACACGTGCACAATCTCAATGCGCAACCCGCTACCCATGTTGGCAGAACAGATTTTCGACCGTAGTCACAGGGAATGGGGCATGGAGCCTGGTGAATGGAGGCAAGGAATTGAACCTGATTTAGACACTGTGTGATGTACAAGGCCCCAACAGAGCTTCACTGGAAGGGAAAGTAAGAGCAACCTACTGAAGAACACTGGTGCAAAACTCCCCAGCTGGAGCAGTTGGAGTGGGCAAGACAGGATCGGTAGATGCTTAATGGATGCTCCTTTGAGACTGTTGGCATAACACTGATTGATATTGTGCCATGTAAGTGTTGAGTGGTCCTACAGTGAATAGGGCATTAATAAAGAGCTTTGTTTAATTTTAATGTGTTGATCAATGAAATAAATTGTTATTGATAAAAAAGGTCCATAGTGTGGCAGCTGGGATGGTGACCATACAGTCCCACTCATGCTTGCACTGGAGGTTATCTTTCCCAAACTATCCTTATCTATCCCACAAGCAATGCAAGGTTAAGCCGTTCTTTAAAAGTGTTTAACCAACAACTTTATTAAGTAAAAAAAATGTAACAAGTGTCTTAAGGCAAGATAACATTTATTAACTTTCTTAGGTAAACTTTATGACTTTAGTTAAATAAGCAAAATGACCAAGTAAACTGTTTAAGTGTGTTCAGTAAAGATAACCTTATATTTAACTTTCTTAGGTAAAACTTTATGATTTATTAAAAAAGCAAATGAACCAAGTAAAGTATCGTTTAGCAAGATAACTTAACCAAGTACAACTCAGTCCCTCTGACACCCATTCTCAGTCACTCTGAATCATGTCCCTGGTCTCAGCTGTTAAGCCGGGCCAAGGGACTGTGGGAGGTGGCCTGTGGCTTGGGTGCTGGTCTGAGGCACATTGGGGTGCGTTGGCCCGAAGGGTACAACAGGGGATGGTGTGTTCAGGAAGCTGTCGCGAGAGCTGACTCAGTCCCGGTGATGGTTGAGAGCCCTTCATTCGAAGGGAACTAGAGATGTCAGGCCGCAATACTGCGATGACAGTTGTCTGTTGACGGCGTTTGGCTTGTGGGCGTGAAGGAAGGAGGAGTGTTAAGTGGGGCTGTCCTGGTCTGCAGCTGGGTGAGGAGTGGTGTCTGGTGGCGTGCGATGAACCCTGGGCCTGGACTGGGAAGGTCCTGCTTCTGCTGTGGAGATAGTCCTGGTAGTCGTAGCCCTGGAGCTGGAAGGGGCTGTTTGAAGCCGTGGAAGGCTGTGACATCGCCTGGGATGGAGGACAGACCTGGACTGGGTAGCAGAAAGAGCAGCTTTCAGCTGGGCCTTGAGGGTTGGTGCAGAGTGGTGTGATCTCTGCCTTCATCACCTAGTAACTGGGCATCGGCAGGTCCTCAGGGTCTTGCTCACGTAGGTGATGAAGGGCTTTCCGCTGAGGATGGTATGCTCGGCTGTGGACCACCGACCCAGGCTTGCGAGAGAGAAGTTCTGTGCTGGTCCTTCATTGTGTCGCCTGATCTCCAACAGGCACCTGTGTCCTGGGCCCTCTAGTCTGCCACCCCCCCCCCCCCCCCCCCCCCCCCCCCCCGCGCGCGCCCCCCTTGTTGCGTGCCTGCATCCTCTGAGTGGGGGGAGGTTGGGTTGGCCTCTGGTGGGACTGACTGCTTAATTCCTTCCATTATGGTGACAGCAGGGCGTCATCCTCCACGGGAATCCTCCAAGTCTGCCAGCATAAGCGAATAACGGAGTGCAGCTGTCGGGGGGTCTCTGCCCGTGGGGCCTTCTGAAAACACCTGCCTCACGAGGGTAGATGGCTCCTGGCTGGAAGAGGACTAGCTGTCTGTGAGCTGTCTGAGGGAGACCGGGGTCTCAGAGGGGGCTGCTCCTCAGTGCGGAATCTCACCCTGCCAGGAAACTGCACTTGCCCATGAACGATACATCTCCCGGCAGTGAGCTTGACAGCGGCATGCGCGGATTTCTTTGAGTGTGCTTTGCCAATAAAAAAACCCAAAAGGGGTTTTTGGGGTTTGTTGGCCCCATGTTGTTGGGGGCCCTTCCACCATTCCAAGGAGTACTTCTGCCAGTGCTACCCAGCTCTCTGCCTTGTCTCTCCAAGCTCTGCCTGCTTTCATTCTTCAGGTGTCGCGATAGAGTCTGTTGGACCCTTTCTCCAGAGGTATGCGTTCTCCCTCAGCCATTCCAGCAACCTCATCCTCATCTCTTGAGAACGGATGTACTGTTTCCTCTCTCCACTTCCTGCTTCCCTTGCCTCTTCCTAGACACTCTGGCAGGGGCTTCAGCAGGGCCTCTCAAGGGGCTTGAGCAGCAGGGCCCTTCACAGGGGCTTGAGCTAGGCAGGGCCGTTCAGCAAGCAGGGCTTTTGGGGCCTTGGGGTCTGGGTCCACCAACAGCTGGCAGCAGCAGCTTCAGTGTCAGTGCCAAGAGTCGGTGGTGGGAATGCTGGTTCTGGCCTTCTTGCAGGGCTGGAACGAGTAGGCCACAGGCTTCCTCTGTCTGCCTGACTGATGAACCATGGTGTTCCTGCTTAGAGGTTTGTGCAGCAGCATCTTCCCCCTGTAATGCTGAAACTTCATGCGTGCTGCATCCATTTCTATCCGCGGAGCTGATGCAATTGCATACTCCCGCATGCGCAGTGAACGTTTTGCAATCCGATATATATCCGCGGCGCATCCCCTTTGTTTCCTATAGGCGTGCCGTGATGCCATCTGCTTCCATCGCCGCTATGCATTCCGCCCCTTCACCTTATTTTATGCATCCCGCTTTTGAAATTCCTCCCCGGAACCCCTTCGGATGTGTCATCCGCTTGCCCAATGCCGCTGTCATCCGCTAGGCTTCCTATGAACATCCGTTTAACTCCCGCTACATCTACCGCACATCGGTTCTTTTCTGTTCTGTTTATGCAAATTTTCGACCCAATTATTTTGAAGCAGATGATATAACGGTTGAGCCACCCCCGAAATTTTGCTCATCCACTGTGTCCTTTATGCATACGTTTTGCGTCCGTCAGCCAGTGGGACCGGGTCTTTAGGGCTTGAATCTGAGCTTGCCCTGGTCCAAATTCTTCACCACCGTATCATTGATTCTCAAGCTATGTGATTCATCTTACACTGAAGAATGCTGAAAATTATATATGTATAATTATATTGCCCTATGCATGTGTGTATGTGTGTGTGTGCATGTGTGTGTGTGTGTATGTGTATGTATGCCTCTTTATTTGATAATAATTGTGTTGTTACTGCACTGACAAAGATTTGACTTTAAATGGTCCTCTGTAATTTCAGATTATCTTGTGATTTGTCAGGATGAGGTCCATTTTTCTCTCTCACCTATGTATTTTTTTTAAAATGAATGTATTAGCTTGCTTGAAAAGGGTAAAACGGTTTTTTTCTCCTGTATATTGCAAGAAAAACATGTGAGAGAGATTATTTCTATCCTTGGTTGTTCTTCTCTATGGTATGCTCTGTGGTTCTTCTTGAGTTGGCTTTTAACTTCCATAATTTCCAGCTAACATGGCTTTTCATTATGCTAGCTATGAACTATGTTAAAGGCTAACATGCTTGGCTGCAAAAGGCTGGAAAAGGCTAATATGAAGTAATTGTCCTATTTTTTAAATGCCCAGTGATAGAAGAATATTTATTCTATTCTATATTCTGCTTAATTAGGACAGCATTTATTGGCCATATTAAATCAGAATATTGAAACTACTATATGGGTAAAAGGAGCAGAGCCCCAGTCACAGAAAGCTGTTTTAAATTCTTGAATGATCAGTCTTGGGGAGAAACCCAAGATCAATTATATATTTTCTTATATCTGCCCCACAGCATCTTCTGTATGCCTCAGTGACACTGCCGAACTAGGATCAACAACAACTATGACTGACAGCATCCAACAGACACCCTTGAAGGCACCAACTATGACTGGCAGACTCTATCAAAGAAAATATGAAGAATCTGCTTTAATGGAAGTTGCACAGGAAGACATAATAGAAGAGTTTACAGATGCAGTTTGTAGTCAGTATTGTAGTCAATTGAAGCCAGATGAACATTTGGCAGAAAGACGAGAACTTGGGCAAATGGAAAAGGCAGGAAAAACAGGGATGAGTCAGGAAGCAGAACAAGACAGAAATATATTAGCTGAGGGGATTGAGCAAGGAGCACCAAATTGGGCAGCATCTGTAGAACAGAAAAGAGGACCTGAAGGGGCAGAGTGGACTGGGGAAATTGTTCATGATAGTTTGGAAGAGAGAGTTGAGATTATGAATAATCAACAATTAGAGTTTGAGAAAGAACAGGAAGAAGGAAAGGTGGGTGAGAAAGAACAGGAAGAAGGAAAGGTGGGTGAGAAAGAACAAGAAGAAGGAAAGGTGGGTGAAAAAAAATGGAGAGAGATAAATACAGCAGCGCTAAACCAGGCAGAGGATAAGATGCTTGAAGAGGAAAGAACAGTTGGAAAAAGTCAGCTGTGGGATGAAGAAGAAGAAAAAATAACAGAAGATCAGGAAAAAGAGTTGGAAAATATGTTGTGCAATGAGGGAATTCAACAAAAGCTCCAAGACTTGACACAGAATAGAGAGGAAAATCAGAGAGGACAAGAAGATGCAACATGGACTAGGGGAACTCGGCAAGATAGATTGGAGGACATGGCCAAGATGGCAAGAGACCAGCAGTTAAATGCTGAGAAGCAACAAGAAGATACAAAAGTGGATGGGAACGAACAGGTAAAAACAAGTGTGACAGCAGAAATTGAAAGAGACCAGGTGAAGATGCCAGAAGAGAAGGGAAAAGATGAGAGAAGCTGGAATTTGGAAAAATGGCTGGGAGGAATTGAAGAGGGGAAGGACAAAAAGCTGGATGAAAAGGAAAGAGGACTAGAGGGAGTTACTTGGACAGATAAACTTCAGTATGATGCACTAAATGTTACAATAATGAAGACCCAGTGTTTAGAATCTGGTGAGGAACAGGGAAAAGCCATAGAGCGGGATACAGACCACTTGATAATGAAGGAGATAGCAGCAAAGAAGGAAGTAGTTCAGCAACCACCCCTGGACAAAGCAGAGATGGAAACAAGCCAGAAGAAGGCATTAGAACATAAAGAAAAGGAGTTATATCTGCATTGGGAGCCCAAAGAAACTGAGATTATGATAGAACATAAAAGGGAGACACCAGAATTGGGAAAGGGGGGAAACTGTAAACAGGGAGATTTACCTGAGAAAGGAAAGACAGAAGAAAATCTGAAGCAGAAAGTAGAGGAATCTGTGAAAAATGAGATACACTTTACAGGGGAACAGCAAACAAGAGAAGAATGTTGGGAAAGTAACCAGGAAGAACAGCCTGAGATATTGGTAGATACTTATGGTCTTAGTGTAGAAATGCTGGAAGTGGCTGAGACTACATCAAACCAGTCAACTCAACTGGAAGAGACCACAAAGAGCCTGGTCTATCCAACCTCTCTTGATACAGACCTCCTGGCTGGACCCAGAGCTTTCTCACATGATGTAAGCATAATTACAAACAAAAGTGCAGCATGAAAGTAGTCAGGAGATTGAAGTAATCACATCCATCTCTATTCTGCAGGTCACAACACTGGATAGCAGTGCCCAGAAGGAACGGGTGTTGCTACGTCGTAAGAGCTCCATTCGACGAGCACCCAGCTTGAAGAAACCAAAGCCATCGGCAGAGGCTCCAGCACAAGAGACAAATATGGCTGAAGATGCTCCATCTTTATTGGGAGTATCAAAGAGACAAAACCCAAGATTGTCTGGGTAAATCTCATCACCACATCCAACAGTAATTGAATAGTAGATATTAGTGTTGTCGTCTTGAATTTTATCTTAATCTACCCATTTATTTTGTTTTCCCAGGTTTGGGCCTATGCACCCCAATATGATGGCTGAACTTCAGATGCGCCTGCAAAAGCCAAAGTGACTTGTGGTTCCGAGAGCTTTATCAAGTAATGAGCTTGCATGTTTTTGGCTCTATCCTGGATCAAGGCACCCTAAACCAATAATTTTGAAAGCAATGGAAGCACCATTTCTGCTCTCTAAAAACTGAGTAAATTAGATGTCCATTCTAAATTAAATGGTTAGTGAGGAAACATTGTGTACCATATGAATAGAAAGTCTGAGAAGTGTTGCTAGACTATCTTGGCAGATCTGATATCTTTATCTCTTCACCTGAAATGGGGAACTCCAGCATAGCTTTAATTCTATTCATATCATACTTTGGAAAAACAAAGTAATTAGGTGGAAACTACCTAACAATTTTGGGAGGTTATCTTTAGATTCCATTATATGGTATGGAGTCTATCCTCACCATGCCATCAATTTAAACTCATCCTTTATTTTACAAGAATTCAGTGAAACTGAAACATGTCCGAAGAGATTACTCTATACATTGAATCCAAGAGGTGTGTGCTGATTAATGATAAGGACTGGGAAAGAGCTTGGAAGACTAGACCAAGAGATGCTGCCAAGGGAACAGTCAGATAAAAGTTAGCAGAGCCCTCATCTTGACAGTGGGAGAGGAAGAGGCTCAGAAGGGACCCTCCCTAGTTTCTTGGGCTGTAAAGGAGAGGTGTATTTTCAGACACACAAGAGTCTGTCAATGTAGTTTTACAATGAAGTACAGTTAGCTCAGCTGGTTGTGATTCCTTTCTGGTTTATCCTGCAAGACCAACAGCTAGTTACAGAGGAGAATTGGCAGCAGATGGCCTGTTCTGTATTTAATCTTTACCCCATTTGTCAGAGTTTTCCCAAATTGCCCTCCCACCGCAGTCTTTCTCCCTACCTAGTTTAGGATTTAGACAGAAGATTGAAAAGATAACAAATATTTGATTGATCTATTTTTACTTCCAGGAGAAGATAGAGATGCTTGTAGGAATTTCTCCCTGCAAGTTTTCACTGAAATAACTTGGCCTAAGCTTGAATGTAATGCACTTTTGTGAAAAAGACTTCAGTTGATATAAATACTGTATTTTCCGCTCCATAGGACACCCCCAAAGTGGGTGGAAATGTCTGTGTGTCTTATGGAAAGATAGATATGTGCCGTGGCAGTGGGATCCTTTTACAGTGCTGAACCCCGCCTCTCCTGTCTTTGTCATGGCCCGCCTCTTGTATCTCTATTCTGCAGTGCAGGAGTCAATAGGCAGAGCTGGCACATGAGAGAACACCTATCTGTGGTCCCCTCATGCACTGCCTGGTGTTTTTTTTTTCTTGTTTTCCTCCTCTAAACTTAGGTGCGTCCTATGGTCAGGTGCATCTTATAATGCAAAAAATACGATACTATTTTGGTTGATCTCTGAATCATTTGTTTCTCAAGTGTGAAAATGCTGTTCTTAGACCAATGGCTTCAGGACCATTTTCCTGTATCTGGTTGAAGACATTTTTACCTTTTCAGGCTTGGGAGTGATGGTTTTATTTTTACTGTACTTATTTTATTCAGCTTTAATTGCTACTTTTAATTTTGTTTTCAGGGGTTTTTTTACCATTGTTTTTTTTTTAACTTTTAATTGGTTTAAGAATAAGGTGCAGCTAATAGTATTTAAGCTTAGTTGTTTTGTTATCTTTTGTTGTATTATTACAACACAGTAAATGTAAATACAATAATGTATTATTGCAATAAAATAAAAGGTTGCTAGCTTTGGCAGCCCTTGAATTCTCAAATAAATGAGTAAAATGCAGTTATCAAACCATTTTCATTAAATCCTATCAATAATTCCTCACAAGAAAATAATTAATGAGTTGTTCGTCACTTGCATTTAAGCATAGGATAAATGAACCCTGGCATTTTTTTTCCTGTTGCATCCCTATGATGTCATCAAATTTCCCAACATGTACCTGATGGAGCCTAAAGCAATATTGTGCTTAACTGTTCCAGTGTTAGAGTTGGTTTTCCCACTTAAGTGGGAAATAGCCCATAATAGTGTTCAGATAAGTGCTGTCAGGTGGTCCAATTCATTCATCCATTCTGGTGGTGGTGGTGATTTTGCAGGTGGGGTCAGCTTGGCATTTATCGCCCACTTCAGGCTGGTGAAGGCAGTCCCTATATCCTATGACACCCAAGTGTCTTCCAGAATTGTTCTGGTTTGGGCAATAGGAAAGTCCAGCTGTTTCAAACTGTACTTTTCTTCTTTGGCATCTACCACTTTAATCCAGACATTGATGAATGTCTAGATTGGGAGATGTGTTGGCTCCTTCACTAGCTCCCCGGGATCTGGGAAGACACTCATATCCTTTTTAACCTGAGAATTTATTTTTCAACTGAGGTTCAGCTGAGAAATTTTTCAACTGAGGTTTACAAATTAAAGAGTTGCTATTTAAATTTTCTGTCCCAAAATTGAATCTAGCATCTTATTTTGAACATTTCTATAAGGTCAGAGAATATAAGTATAGATCTCAGCACTAGTCTACTGATTATGGATAAGAACTAATCATATTTTCTTGACTATAGAAGGGAGTTCTGAGAGGAGAAAGGTAAAATCTGAAGAAAGAAGCCAAGATAAAGATCTTGGGAAAGAGAATAGGGTTTTTCATAATGGAATTGGGGCCAAACAGGAAATCTCGACTAGGTGAATTCATCCAGCAACAGCAGAGTTCCTTTTGCTGATGAATATATAACTCATATTCATAGATCTAATAGATGTAATACAATGTTAGATACTCCTTAAATATATTGGCATTGGATTTTAGGTTTAAACTAATTGATTAATCAATTATATGAAATGACAAACTCTCTTTTGATCATTTAAAGATGAATTAATCAGGCAATCAAATTTAACTAAAATAATATTTTTATAAACAAAAATTTAAAATCATGAAATGGCCAATTCAAGCTTTGAAAAGGCAGTACCACTCAAAACATATATTTTATACCATATGCACATTTACTCAGATCTGTTTTAGAAAATTTAAGAATAGTTTCTCCATAATCCATTGGGATTATATATTTATACTGTATATCTTTCTGTAGATACCTTCAAAATTCTCTGGCCCATTTGAGTAACTCGCCATTTTAAAAAAACAGATAAAATATTAGTCATCCATATTTTTAAGGATAAACACAATATTTAAAATTCCCTGCAAACTAGCTGGCAATTCTTTCTGACCTTTAAAAAACAATAACTTTTACATTGTCATGAGAAAGTGCATTCATTGAACAGTTGTATATGTGAACTGGCCAAAATACTGCTTTAACAAATAAGTTAAAATAATAAAATATTTAGAAAAAATAAATATATAAATTAGATATTTTAGATAATTTAAAGAACAGCATGAACACCGAGATACCAGGATGTCAGTATTCCTTAGTTGTTTGGAATCAGGTGATGGAGTTTAAAACAGGAAATGTTAAGATTAGAAAATCTTGGAAGGTGAAGCCACTTTAGACATCCTCATCCTGAGCATCCAAAAATCTCGTGCAACCCGAAGCAGGAAGCTTTCAAGAGAACGAAGGACAATATATACTTCTTGGCGGTTCGTCCACTGCTTGTGGTGTTGAAGGATCTGAGGAGCTGATATAGGCTGGATATCAGATGATAGGCCCCCAGATTTGATCTGTAGGAAAAATGAAGACTGAATAATACAGCCAAAACCAAAGGACATCTTCCCCTCATCTGTGGTCCCCCAAAAAGATTGGTAAGCTACCTGGTAGTCCACTTGATAACCAAGATCTCGGAGGTCAACATCGATACCTTCAAACTGAGAGGAGAATTTGGAATTTTCTTTGATTGCTTCAAAGTTTGTCAGTTGTTGGACTAATTTTTGATAAAATGAAATAGTCTTAGCTATCTGTGACAATCGTTTGGCATCCTAGAGAGAACACAAACAAAACAAAGTCAACCACTGAGGTATTCAGGCATTATCTTCAAAAAGAAACAGTTCTGAAAAATATTAGGGAAATGATTCTACTCCTTATTGTCTATCTCAATAAACACATCAAGAATTGGAGACAGGAATAACTTCACTCTAGGGAGAAAATATTACTTGTGGTAGTTTACCATATTCTGGCTGAAAGTGGCTTACTTAGCTCCATATCTATATTGCCTGGTGAAACTTATCAGACAATTTAATAAGCATTTTTGATCCAAAAAATTTCATTCCAAGCAAAACTAATCAAAATAACAGAATACAGAATAACAGTTGGAAGGAGCCTTGGAGGCAGAGGTGGTATTCAGCAGGTTCTGACCAGTTCTAGAGAACCGGTAGCGGACATTTTGAATAGTTTGGAGAACTGGCAAATGTCACCTCTGACTAGAGATTTTACAGTATCCTTCCCCTGCCATCCCCACCAAGCCATGTCCATCAAACTGGTAGTAAAAAATTTGAATCCCACTACTGCTTGGAGGTCTTCTAGTCCAGGTGTCTCCAACCTTGGCCACTTTAAGCCTGGTGGACTTCAACTTTGCTGGTTGGGGGATTCTGGGAGTTGAAGTCCACCAGGCTTAAAGTGGCCAAGGTTGGAGACCCCTGTTCTAGTCCAATCCCTTCTCAAGCAGGAAACTCTACCATTTCAACCACATAGTTGCTCAATCTCTTCTTAAAACCTTTTAGTTTTTAAAGTTCTCTCTGAGGGTTACTTGGCATTCTTTGAACTATAATGAAATTACAGTTGTTAGCATTCTTTGTGGAGACAGTGGATTTGATAGAAAAACAGGTTAAATTATATAAGTTGGTGAATGGGTACTGCCTTCTTTCCAGCTGTTAAGTATCCTGTTTTCGTAGCTAACTGGATCCATTATTTCTGGTTTTCAACCATCAAGTTGCTCTGACATTAGCTTGTTGTTCCTTTTCCTGTAGGCATTGATCACCAATAAGAGAGGAACTTTGCAGTGATATTTCAGTTGCCTTCATTCAAATGCCTTGTACCAAATTTGGCACTTTGGGGGCACATTAAAAGCTGATGTGTTCTGACTTTTGAAAGATGAGATCTATCATATCTACAGTTCAAAAATCCACAGAGTTATTAGATGATGACAGAGATATTGAAAATTAATTCATTGCTGGACATTCCGCATGTTTTGTAGCCCAAATTACACAAAGCTTAGTCTGGGCTCAACCTGATGTATTTTGTGATTGGTGCTTGTAATAAATGCCACTGTTTCTTTTATTGGCCTTTAGAAGAACTTTGAGAATTTTATTGCATAGTACAAAGTGCAGAGGTAAAAAATATATGTATACTTACTGAAAGAGAGCTCCATGTCTGAAAATCAAGGCTGTTTGAGGGAAGATGCCTCAAGTGGGAAATAAGAGGGACCTCAACTCCAGGTAAACGGACCAAAAGCTGGAAAAAGAGAGAGTATGATTGTAAATAGATTTTCAACCAATCTTGTAGTAGAGCATTAAGAAGCATATGTTACTTGAATAGAGAATGGTATGATTATTGAATAACTCAGAGCTATCATTCCAAGAATGTTGAACCAGAATATTTCCTTTTTACTGCTGGATTCCTGAGGGAAGTGGGATAAAATGCAGAAGGCCAAGATTCCAAGAGATCTCTAACAGTTAACGCAGTGGTGGAATTCAAAATATTTTACTACCGGTTCTGTGGGCGTGACTTGGTGGGTATGGCAGGAGAAGGATACTGTAAAATTCCCATTCCCTCCCCACCCTACTAACCTGCTTTCCAGCTCCATTCTCCTGTGCAGGGCAACAAAAGAAGACCCAGCTGATCAGCTGNTGCTTTCCAGCTCCATTCTCCTGTGCAGGGCAACAAAAGAAGACCCAGCTGATCAGCTGGGACTCAGGAGACAGAGAGTAGATGGGGATGGGGCCAATCAGAGGTGGTATTCTGATCTCTTCAAAATCTCTGTTACCGGTTTTCTGAACTACTCAAAATTTCTGCTACCAGTTCTCCAGAACTGGTCAGAACCTGCTGAATACCACCTCTGAGTTAACCTTCCAAGAGGTTTTGAATGATAAGGACATGTAATACTAAAGCTCTTTGTGAAGTCAAGTATATTTTCCAAGACTCAGTATCTGATATAAGTACAGTGGTTCTCTAGTTATAACCCTAATGGAGCCTGCCCATTATAGTTGCAAGCTATAAGGATCATAAAAGGTGGCTCTTAAGGTAACACTGGGGTGATTAAGGAAATCCATTATTCCCTCTGGGTCCATTTTTGTCAAAAACCAGATACAGATTCTGATTTTCAACAGAAACATCATGCAATGCAGGCACATGATTTCAGGATGCTGCAAATGGCCGTAAATGCAGGCTGGTTAGTGAACATCCAAAATTAAGTCACATGGAGTTTGGACAGATGATCTTTTATTCGGTCATAAACATTTTTTTTCAGATCTGTCATAATCGCAAATAATTGCTAAGTGACCAGTCATAAGTGAAAATCTACCGGCTATAAATGTGGTGGCTACAAATATTTACAGTAACTCCTGAACAGAAGCAGAAGAATTGTTTTATGAACAGCAAGCGTTTTTTGTAATTCAGTGCCAAAAAAAACACATCAGAGCCAGTGGTGGGATTTAATTTTTTTTAACTACCAGTTCTGTGGGTGTGGCTTAGTGGGCGTGGCAGGGGGAAGGGTACTGTAAAATCTCCAGTCAGAGGTGGTATTTGCTGGTACTCTGAACTACTCAAAATTTCTGCTACCGGTTCTCCAGAACTGGTTAGAACCTGCTGAATACCACCTCTGATCTGAGCAGTTCTTTTCGAGATAAGCAATATACATTGGCTTCTCAGTCTCATTTATTGAAGCTGTCTGTATTATTCTACATTCCACATTACTAATTCCCAGTTCCTAATTTCACATTACAAAACCGAAAAGTTCCAGATTTGGAAAAAGATTTGATGGAACCAACTCAAAACTTCAGTTTCTCTGCCATTCCTTTAAGATGCTGATATGCATTATGGATTAGTTCTGTCTGATTTTAACAAAATTTTATGTGGTACGATTACCTGGGAGATACCTTGTGGAGATTTGAGTCCAAAATGGAATATACAGAGAGTCCTTCAGTTATGACCACAATTGAGCCCAAAATTTCCATTGCTGAGCAAGACAGGTGTTAAATGAGTTTTGCCCCATTTTGCATCCTTTCTTCTCACAGTTGTTAAGTAAATCACTGCAGTTTTAAAATTTTAAATTAGCATGTGAATCTGGTTTTTCCATTGACTTTGCTTATCAGAAGGTCATAAGCAATGTAACTTTGCTTATCAGAAGGTCACATGACCTACAGTCAGGGACACTACAGTCATCTTAAATGCAATGAGAGAACTAAGATTCTATTCTATCCTCTGATTAAAACTTTCAGGAGGAAGAATTTTCCGGAATCTGATTTCTAGAGAATGTTTAAAAATTTTTTTTTAAAAAAAGCTATGCAAATTCTTTCTTTCTTTCTTTTCTTTTCTTTCAAAATTTGAATTTTCCTATTTATATTTTTACTGTTCCTGTATTTTTTCTCTTGGCAGTTCATCTATCTCTGAGTTAAATCACCCTATATTTTTCTCTTTCCAACCACTAAATGTTTCTTTGTATAACTGTGACTTCCATTTTTCCCTTTAAAAAAAAGTCCACCTCTCTCTCCGTTTATTAAGAGACTGGCCTATCTCCCCACAGAAAAATAGGGTCTGATTTTCTTAGTAATGTACTGTATCTCAACATAACTGAGCTAGGTGGGGGCACAAATTTTATTTCATTTTTACAGGTAATCCTCGACTTGTTACCAGTTCCTTAGAGAATTTGAAGTTACCACAGATTTGAAGTTCTGACAGCCTCCCTCTCTTTCCCATAATCACATGAGTGCCCTTGTGCTTTGCAACTAGTTAGCATTTACAATCATTTGGCATTTTACAACAGTTTTACCAAAAGCCAGCATTTACTTCTGGTTTTTGCCAAAACCAACCCACAGGAACTATTGGCTTACTTAATAACCATGATATTTGCATAACCACCACCACATTAAACTTGTGGTGTGTGCAGGACTGAATGCAATAGTAAAAGTAAGGCCTGACCAAGGCAGAGTAGAGCAGAATAATGATATATTGGTGGCAGCAACTGTTCCTAAATTGCATACTAAGGCAGAAGGCAGAGTTAGAGCATTTACTTTTGGCATGGGAAGGGGGGCTCTGAGAGAAGGGATTTGAGAGCTCTGACCTTCCCTGAGCATGCAGCCTTCCTTCTGACCAAATCACCAACTTCTGTCTGCCATTCAAGGAATGGAAACAATTATTATTCCATTCTCACTAACATTTATTAATTTGTATTTATATATGTTTACCTATTTTTCACATTTCTGTTTCGCTAGACAATAAAACCCAGTAAAATATCCTTGATACAACCTTTGTAAAACAGTAAAATACCAGCATTCGAACATGTTTCTATGAACTATCAAAAGAAAGTAAAGATGGCATGATAAAATCAGAGAAAGTCTGTTCAAAACAATTCCTCTTTAAGGGGCTTCCAACACAAATGACAAGGATGGGATCTAATTTCTAATTGAAGCTTGTTCCATAGCATAGATGTTGCCACAAAAAAGCAGAAATGTCTTGCTTCAGTTTCCCAATGTGACATCACTAACATATTCTCTAATCTAATTTACCGACCCTGTATTCATTGGAGTAGGCAGTCCTACAAGATACACAGATGTCAAACCATAAAATAGTTTATAGGTTAAAAACAATATCTTCAAGTATACTCAGAAATTGATAGTAACCAATGCAGGTCTACAAAATCAATGTTATATACCCCCAGCAACAGGAGTAAACATACAGGATCAATTGTAGTTTGCAAATAGTTTTTAAGGGCAGCCCCAAATAGAATATATTGCTGTAGCCATAGAAAGAATGATGCTTGGTTAATAAATTGATAGAAAAAACGGAAATAATTCAAAAGTAGAATCTGCCTTCTCCTTGGGGTATCTTCTAATTCGTATCTACGAACTTACGGTCTTTGAGAAGATAGAGTAGTAGACTTACATAAGATCTTGTAAGATCCTTTGTTTTGCGAAGAAGTTGCCGTGAGAATTTTAGGCTCGTGCTAAATTCTTTCTGCAAATTCAGCTTCTTTTCAGAGATGATCTCAAGCCCAAATCCCTTCTCCTCTGGGAGTCCAACTGAAGGGGCAGCAAGAAGGATGTCAAACTTGAGAAGAACTTGGAGAAGTAGGAGAACTGCACCTAGAAAGAAGATTGAGATAGTTGGAGAGAAAGTTAGAGGGAAACTGGGAAAGTCAGAAAATTGGATGCTACTGTATTTAAGCCAGGATAATATACTTATAAAACACTGGTGTCATCAGAGAAAAATAGGTACACATCCACATCATACCCTTTGAAGACCCTTCTTTTTCTGCAGATATAAACCTCACTGTTTACATGTAAACCATACCTATATATTGAAGCAATGGAGGACAAAAATATAAAAATGGGAGGACATCTCCCCATAAATAATTAAATCCACAATGTAAAATTAGCTGGTTCATCTTCTGTTGGGAAGTGAGTTTTTCCCATAAAATTCCTGCTATAGTGTCTCAGGATTAATATGTTTATCCTAGATTCTCTTTTATTTATTTGATTTGTCAATTGCTTACAAAATAATAGATATAAGTATAAACATGAGTAAGAATAGAGAAAATAGGTATGATTAAATGGGGACAATAGGACAGGGGTGGGAGGCACAATGGTGCACTTATGCATACCCCTTACAGATCTCTTAGGAATGGGGTTAGGTCAGTAGTGGATAATTTGAGGTTAAAAGAGTGGGTGTTTGAAGATGTAACTACAGAGTCAGGTAGTGCATTCCAGGCATTGACCACTCTGTTGCTGAAACCATACTTTCTGCAAACAAGTTTGGAGTGGTTAACATTGAGTTTGTATCAGTTGTATCCTCTTGTATTGTTGTAGTTGAAGCTGAAGTAGTCATTGACAAGTAAGACATTGTAGCAGATAATTTTGTGTACTATGCTTAAGTCCAACCATAGGCGGTGTAGTTCAAGATTGTCCAAGCCCAAAATTTCAAGTCTGGTGATATAGGATATTCTGTTGCGAGCAGAGAAGTGTAGTACTCTTCTCGTGAAATGCTTCTGGACTCACTCAATTGTATTAATGTCTGATATACAGTGCGGATTTCAGATCTCATTTGTGGATTTGTTCCATGATCATCTCACCATTCATACTGGGGAAATCCATTTGAGGGGAATTTTCATTTTACATAGATGCTACCTACAGACAGCTTTTTGGTTATGTTGAAGTTTTAGTTAATTTCTTAAAAACTGCATATACCTCAAAGCAAAGCTGAGAATCTACTAGGAAAATCGATGGAACTAAGAAAGAAAAGTGTAACGCAAAGCTGAAATGGTAGTAACAATAGCCACAACGAAACATTAGTTTAGCCTTTCCCAGTCTGTTGATCAAAACGTACCTGACTAAAAGTCTTTTTAGCCTCAGCCAGAATAAGCGTGTTGGGAATTTTAATCTGGGGCATTTTAAGAAAGTTTTGGATTATAGCAGTGATAGAAGTCGAAGATCCTTGATCAGATATTTGATCCTCTCTGAATCTGATGCTTGTGCTTTTCAAAAGGAAATGGGAAGGCTACATCTTAATCATTTAATCACTTACAGCAGGGATCCCCAACCACCGGGCCCCGGACCAGTAACGGTCCGTGGATCACCAGGCCGCAAAGAATGAATAATCGTGATTAAAATATATATATAAAATATGTTTTTAGTAAAGAAATAGTAAAGAAGCCCTTTATTATTGGGGAAGAATTGATTTTGCCAGTCCTTGAAAAAGTGTTTCTGCGTGAAACTGTTCCCTGGTACAAAAAAGGTTGGGGACCACTGAGTTACAGTACTCAGTTGATTATTTTGTAGAATTCTCCGTTGCCTATGATAGAAAATCTAAATGTTCTTTCCTTCTCTGAAGGTAAACGATAGTACAGTATTAAAGCTGACACCAGCCAGAGCATAGAAAAACTCAAAGAAAGGTCAGAAGATATGGAGAGACCTGACCCATCACCAAGAATGGAACTCAGCTAAAGTGATATCATCATCATCATCATCGTAATAAACTAAATATTTCTTGAACAAGTATCTATTTTTACAGTATATCCTCACTTTCCTCCACCAAAACTCAACTGTGCACATAAAGACTGTTGATAACCTCTGATCCAGACCTATAATGTCATCAGAACAGGTTTTTAATAAGGACATTTGATTCATATTTTGAAGTAGGTGGAGAAGTACACATTATCAACTAAACAGACTTCTCCTGTAAAAGCATTATGTCCAAAAGCTGAGATAATCTGCCCAAAGCTTTGGTATTGAAGAAGACTCCTGAATTATTGTTGTATTATTGTAGAATTATTGTAGACAGCAAAAAACAAATCAATGGATCATCAAACAAATCTATCCAGAGTTTCTCTCAGGACTCAAATGAGAAACTCAATTTCTCCTAGTTCAAATACATTATGGGAAGACCCAGCTCTTCTGGAGAAGATTTTAAAACTGGGAATGATAGAAGAAAAGAGATGATTATATTCTTATTCTATCTATAAGAATATAATTATGCACAAATTAATATCTGTAAATATTGCACAAATGATTGTTATATGAAAAGCACTACAAATAGCTGTTATTGAGTGATATATTTGTATGTTTTAATGTAATAAAATTCAATAAAGTTTATTTTAAATAAAAGAAGAAAAGAGATGACCAGGACAACTGGATGACCAAGGATGACAGCAGCAAGGTGGATGAACTCAGGTACTGAGTACACCATTGAAGGACAAAGTTAGGAATGAATCATGATGGAAAAATCTATTTTTGTGGTTGTTAAGAGTAAAGAACAACTTGATGGCACATAATCAATTAATCAACCAATTAATCCAGGATGTTTCTGAACTGAAATCTGTGTCCTGTGAAGCTTGAAATGAAAGTGTTTTTTCAAGTGTTAAACTTGAAAAAGTTTATACTTCAGATTACACCAAACTACATCCTTTAAAATAATCCTTTAATAAAACTGCTATCTCAGGTGCCTTACACTCCTTTTAGCTAATACGATCCTCATGATAATTCTTCTTGTCATTGACTCATCCAGGCTGGCTTCCATGGCAAGAAACACAAATAAGTATCTTTTCACATAAGAACAACAGGTAAAAGCATTTTTTTCTTATCTTACCGCTTGGACACATTCTGATGCTTTCCACTTCGTGGGGGGATCTCTATTCGCCTCTGTGAGAAGTCTAATCCTGCAGCCCATTCTGGGGGCCTTTTGAAGAACATCAGCTTTCATTTTCGTGGGACACAAAATGTCCAAGATTACACTGCAGTTTGGAGTTTTGATTATCTGGTTTCAGGGGCAAAAAAACCCTTTCCCCCCCAGTTATTCTTACTAGAGTTTCAGGGCGGAAGAGTAACGTATTGGAACAGCATTTTTTTTAACTTCCTCTTTTTTTTCTCTGAGGAAAAAGGAAATACGGCCATGGTCACGTGAATAAGGTCCCCCTTATCCTTCAGATTACTCTCTCTCTCTCTCTCTCTCTCTCTCTCAACATGGACTTTTCTGAAACCACCTGCGTATTTCAGTTTTGCTCTCTGTTTGCTCCTAGTGAGTCTCCTCCTCCTTTCTAACAAGGTATATTGGTAAAACTGCTGTGATTCCTTGATCAAGTTTCCCCATACAAGTTTTCCATGCCACGCTAAGATATATAAAGCATATAGATCCTTTATATTTCTGGCTAAAATTAACAAAGGCACCACACATCTTACCAAAATTAGCAGACCTAAAATTATTATGTAGCATGTTAAGGTTGAAAGAGATCTTGAGTGTCATTTCTCTGGCCTACAAAATCCTACACCATCCTAATAGATGAGCCTGTAATCTCAACTGATATTTTTTAAACAAAAGGGGCATAAATAGGTAGTCCTTGATTTTCAACAATTCATTAAATGAATTGTTCAAAGTTACGACAGTGCTGAAAAAGGTTTAACCATTTTTCACACTTACAACTGTTGCAGCATCCCAATGGTCACATGATCAAAAACCAGATACTTGGCAATTGCCTCATGTTTAGGTCAGTTACAATCCTGTGATCCCCTTTTGTGACTTTCTGATAAGTAAAATCAATGGGGAAGCCAGATTCACTTAACAAACTTGTAACTAACTTAACAACTGTAGTGATTCACTTAACAACTGTGGCAAGAAAGGTCATAAAATAGAACAAAATTCATTTAACAAATGTGTCTCTTAGCAACAGAAATTCTAGACTCAATGGTGAATGTAAGTCAAGGACTATTTATATTTTTCTAAGTGCTTATTTGCACTACAAATATCTAGTGAAATATTTCAGCTGCATGGAATTGTTTATCTTTGATATGATTGGTCTTTAATTCTTCATCCTGCAAAAATATTATAAAAGACATAATTGGGACATTGGGAAAAGTAGAATATTGCCGGTAGCAAAGCATCAACATCAGAATCATGACACAACTGTGATTAAGTCATCATGCAGTTGACATCATTTACTCCTTTTTGCTGATGCCTCTTAGCTTTCATCATTATCTCATCCAAAAACATTATGAAAACTTCTAGCTTATTCTTTACTGTTCACAACTAATTCTAGCTAGTGTGTGAAATTAATACTATTGTACAATAGTTTGCACATTTTATTAACTCTCCGTTTTTTGTATTGGAATGTAGACTAGCCTTTTCCAATCTGTTGGCCAGAATGTTGTTGCTAGCACAATCTGTTGCTAGCACAGATTGGTTAGAAAGTATACTGATTCTTTGCTGTTGTTTGTGATTTTTCTGTGGTATTCCATGAATTCCTGTTGCTTTCTAAGTGTTAATGACCAGAGTACTGATTCAACTTTTCTAGAACTAGAGACTCTTGTAAGTAGGAAATACCTTCTGAGATAACTTGGATATTGTCATCTCTATTTATTTCAGTATGCTCCTTCCATCTTCTTTTGATCTCCTTTGAATTCTTTGCCAGAATTAATACTTGTCCATTAGCACACTTTAGCATGTCATTTGGAAATCTGCTAGTGAAACTGACTAGAACACAACAACTAGAGCACAACTGCTGGGGAAAGACTAGGAGAGGATGGGTTTATTTTTGCTTCCTGACATGAAATTATTAGTCATGAGATGATTTTTTATTTTTTAATGTGAAATTTCTGGAAGAATTGTATCCATGAAGAAAGTCTGACTAAAATGACTCTGTAGATAAGCAACCACATTCTTCAATCTACTGATTGCCAATCACCAAAGTCCTTTCTTTTAGTTTTTCCTAACCATAGACATTTCAGCTCAATCCCATGCTCCATGAAGTATCTTAATTTAAAGAAAACAGAATCTGCCTTCTTGAGGTTAGACTTTGTGTCCTGTACAATTTGATTTTGTGATCTGTACAGTAGAGAACAAGTCTTTTTCAGATGGAGAGATGGATGAATGATAAGTACAAAATAGATGAATAGTGCAAAAAGTAGGGAGGTGACCAATTCCCTACTTCCAACTTTTAGGAAACAGAAGTACTAGAATGCTATAGTATCATAATTTCCCCAAAATTTAGGAACTGTGTATTGTACTTATTCAATAAACACCACTTATATTTCACTATATTGCTTGCCATGTGCCCTCTGAACAGCAAATGAATTTGAAATTATCTTAAATGTAATATCTACACAAGAAAACCTATTACAAAAGAATGTGTAGATCTGCTCCCATGTGACTCTATTTGGAGGAAGGATAGGATTAAACTGTTTATTAACAGACTTGTCTTAGATATGCAAAACATTAGAGATGGTTATCTCAGTAGAATTATCTTTGTGTTTCATGATGATTCAGCACAGAGTTGAAACTGGAAGCTGGGTTTCCCACTTACAACCCAAAACCTCTAGTAGTTGCCATTGTAAGAGATGGATAAATGAACACTACAAACCTACCATGAAAGTTAGAAGTGGAATGCTGACTTCGAGAAATTTCTATAGATCATTTCAGGAAGTTGTTACTAAAAATAATGTTTACAAGAATTATGACCTGAAACCGTGAGTTAAATCAGTGCAGTAGCAAAAGGCTCCCACAGAGGAAACTTCCTATTGCACCTCTTCATGGTTTTGTTAATAATCACTGATGTTCATACACGAAAGTAAATGAGTTGGAAGCATGGATTTAGTTGATAGAGGTCTGCAGCAAGAATTTTCCAGAAGATGAGAAAAGGTGTTAACTTTTTTCCCTTTTGGGCTAAAGTCTTTATAAAAGCTGCCCTTCTGAAAACATTTACAACAGAAATACTGATAGCAATTGAAGGTCTAGTTTTGATTAGGATCATATCCCAGCCAGTTTAATCAATGATTCAATATAATATACCTAATCTGGTTAGGAAAGGCTGTCCTAAACACAGTAGGACAGCTAACTGCTATTAATGTTAAATAAATCTTGATTTGACCTTTAATAAAGCAAAAAAGTCCTGCTTATAAAAATCTTTCCAGAATCTATGATTCAGGAGATTCATGTGGTCATGAAACTCCCTTATGTTTATGTCATCAAGGAAGATTTCAATCTAATTTTCAGTTTCTTTTCAGACTCAAACTCGCAGCTTAGTCATGATTTCAAATGACCCACTCTATCAAAACATTTCACTGGGCTGCAACTATTACTTACCAAAGGAGAGTTGTATTAGTATTGTATAGATAAGAAATTGTTCATTTTCAATTATATCTTGGTTCAAATGTTTTAATTGGGCATCATCCAAATTTTTTGGCATGGGAAGTATAAAAATATTGTAAATAAACAATACCCCTCCTAGCTTCACTTATTTTGACTCCCATTTTTAAAAACAAAAATCATTCCAGAAAAATCTGGAATTATTCCAGAAGAATGGATCACTGTTGCAAAGTCCTGGAGCTGAAGTATAGTATGAATCAGATAGTAATCTACCATATCAATGAATTTATCAAAAAATTTAAATCAATCTGCACCTGGGAGATCAATCAATATCTATACCAGTGTTGTCCTTGAGTTCATTTCTTTGAAAACACTTTCCCCAGTAAATACAAATGTCTGGAATCTGCTAACTAAACTCAAGATTTTTTTGGATGCTAGTGTAATTGATTTATCTAAGCCTTAGTCTTTTTCCAAGATTGACCCTTCTTTTCTATCCAGAATGATTTCCACTTGTTGTTCCTTGCCTATCTTCAACTTATTGTCCATGTAATCCTTTCATTTTACAGTCCAAGACTAATATTTAAAAGAAGATATTGTAACATATCAAATATAACAACATATAAATTATGTATACAGAAAATCATGAAGCAATTAATAGTGTAAGGAAAAGTACTGGGTGATCTCTGAAAGCCATGTCTATTCGTAAAAAATTAGTAGTCTTATTGGAGATGCAGCCTAATTACAACTGAGTAAGAAAATTAAGGGTGAAATAAGGAATCTAAGTTATGTCCTTTAAAAATTTGGATTGGATAGCTTCTGATCTAAAAGAATCTTTATATCACGGGCATAAATAATTGATGTCAGAAATTTACCTTGAATAATTTGATAGCCGTTCTTACATAGTTATTACTGTGTTGACACACATATGCAGTAATGGCAAAAGATGCTTTTTGTGCTCTTATGTGATTCTTTGTGTTCTGTCCGGAAAAACGCGAGGTAGACCGGGTTCCAACAACAAAGTTTATTATTTACAGCAGTTGAGAAACGGAACATTGGCTCAAGCCGCGGCAGCCTTTTATAGGGATTTGCCTGCCGGCTTGTAGCCAATGACAGGTATTTAGATTTGCCGCCTTTTGAGCAGCTTCGTGGATTGGTTCCTATTGAACCAATCCCCATTTAGGTTTTTTAGCCAATCAGAATCCTGTATTAGGAGTCTACTATTCTATATACAGAACATTTTGCTTAATTGATCCAGTGATGATTTAAAGTATATGCCTAGATACTTAAAGGTGATGACTTGCTCAATAGGTCTATTGTTAATTTAGGTAATCAGGCATGTGAAAAGCTTCCTGGAAAATAGTAAGGTTGTTATTTTACAGTGCAGTGTCTGAACTTTCTGGTTTTGCAGACTGGTGGGGTGGGGGGAGAGAGGGAATAGTTCTGAATGCACATGTGTTAGCCCACCACTTCCGCAGTATGGTTCTGAATGCACTGCAGCCTGGTGGTAGGCCACAGCCTGAGGATTGGGGACCCCTGTTTTAGGGTAATTGATCTTACAACATTCTCTAGGTCAATAGGAAGATAATACTTCGAAGTGTCTAGATAACTTGGTGCAGCCAGCTCACTGCTGCCAGCTCACCATTGCCAAATTGCCTCTGCCAATTTACTACCACCAAATCATTAGCGCACAACTCAACACAGCTAATTCGCTGTGGGGACAACTTACCACAGGCAGTCAGAGGGAGAACAGAGCGGGCAGGTGGGCCTGCACATGGGTGGGCAGAGCACAGAGCAGCGGCAGTGGCCAGGGGCCTCCCACTGAAGGGAGAGCTGAGTGAATGGGTGAATGAGCAAGTGGGTAGAGCTCCGAGAAGTGACAGCAGGGTGTGTGAAAATGGGATGCCATAGCTTCCCCAGCCTCCCCCACTGCCTGCCTTATATACTGCTGCTACCACCACTCTGAGCTCTGCCTGCTGCTTGCTTGCCTGCTGCCTGCCCATCTGCTTGCTCTCCCTCTGGTTGCCTGTGGAAGTTATCTCCACAGTGAATTGGCTGTGTGGAGTTGTCTTGCCGCTACTTGGTGGCAGTGAATTGGCAGAAGTGACTTGGTGGTGGCAAGTTGGTTGCAGTGAGCTGGCTGTGCTGAACTAGCCATGCCAAGTTGTCCCATTCTGTCTACCCAAATGCATCTGTGTTATGGAGAGAATAGCTGCGCCATCAACATAGAGAAGAATGGGAACCATGAGCAATGAACAAGAATGGGAAGTGAAAGTGTGATTTCGCAAAAATTTCAACATTATTAATATATAAATCAAACAATTATTTGCTAGACTGCAGTCTTTTTTTACACATTTTGGGATAGAGATAAGTTAAGTAAGGTTTCCTTTACAATGTATTTATTTTTTATTATTCTGAAAAAACTCACTGTAGCTCATTCTCTATTAATGGGGAAGTATGTGGAATATGCATGGACCACTACATAATTCACCAGCCAACTTCATACTTCCCTTTTACAGTACTGACATCCACTTCCTCCAAATACACAGATAATGGACAATTGTACAGGTGTTTACCACAGTTGTGAATGTCCCAAAGGTGCTTTTTCAAGAGGCAGCTAAGACTTTTTGATTTTTCTTTAAAGATGTTTCACTTCTCTTCCAAGAAGCTTCTTCAGCTCTGATTGGAAGGTGGGGATTTATACTCCTTACAGACAGTTGGTTATTTGCATTCTTTTAGAGAGTCATTGAGGCCAGCTGGAGGTTTATCTGTATCATCAGGGTCACCCAAATAGTTGGATGAGAAGTGAAATGTCTTCAAAGAAAAATCAGAAAGTCTAGTTGCATCTTGAAAAAGGGACAACAATGATCTGAATGACTGAGAATCTCCATAGATACAGCTGTGAATCACATTTAAAAATTTCAGCACCATAATAATAGAATCAGAAAAGGTTTCTCATGACTAAGCTCTGTGGTAAGTTGTATAATATCAGGAATTCCTTGTTTTCCAACAGGGATATAAGTCATTCACAATTCATAAGAACAATTAAGGAACATTAATTTATAAAGGAATTATCCCAAGAGAATAATGATATGAATTGCTTGGCATTCCCTCACAACTCAATCTGCAACACCCATGCATTCAAAGATTTATGCTTTTGTTCTTTCTGTAAGAGATTCTTCCAGCTGAGAGAAAAACAAGTTATTTAAAATCAGAACGATTACTCTGCACATTTCAAAGAAGATTATTCTGAAAGCAGTCTAAACTTAATTAAAACAATTTAGACAAAAGGTACTGAAACAGTTTCATAAAATGCAAAGTTTTCATCCAATTATTTTATTTACAGATCAATCTGCATATTATAATAATATTCAGTTTAATTGAAGGAAAAACTTGGGAAAATACTGGGGAGGGAGGGGGAGGGAGAGAGAGAGAGATCTTATTATCCAGTTACTCCTGATAGCAATATGTCACATCAGTGTCTTAGTTCATCACATCAGTGTCTTGGTTCAAGGCAATAAACTTTTCTTCCCCTTTTTCTACTAATTACATAAAATGGATAAGTAACATTTAGAATGAGATCTAAGAGTGAGATGGGTATACCTAAATTTGACAAATAAAATAATAATAAATAATAACTTATTACTTACTATACTGCATGCACAGCGGTACAGACACCTTCATATTTTTAACGATGCTTTTTTTGGCACCGATGGCCAAGGCATTTTCCAGCATACAGAAGAAAATATAAAAAGAATAATCCATCCATAATACAATTAATTGAGGGTTCAGATCCAGAACATTCCTGTATTCTCAGAACCAGCAGCACCTCAAATACTAAGAAATTCAATACTCTTACCATGGACCTTGGCACAATCCCAAAAACACTAATTTTAGTTTCTCTTTCTTTCTCTCTCTATATCCTTGGACCTCTGACTTCTTGTTTGTTGGAAAGTTCCAATTTCCAGAAGTCTCCATGTATTTTGGGCTGATGGATGCTCGTTGATGAAATGTTGTATCATGTTTTTATGTGATTTTCATACCAAGCAAGTGCATTTCTCTTCCTATTGCAATAATGGGAGTGCTCTTTGATCATTTTCTGTCCTCAGATTTCCAATGAAGGTGGAGACAAAGTGTATGTTTACACAACTCCCTCTAATTAGGTTTTATTCAAATGGTCCAACCTGGCTATGGTAACCTATGCCCTGATTGCATCATATTTGCACTCTTATAATGAGAGTGCATAGGAACTTTCAATTGTTGTTAAAACAAGCAAACTGCTCGTTGCATCCATATCACGATGGTCTATTGGAGTCCTTGTTTAGTAACTCCCTTGGACAGTGACCATTTGCAGTTGCAACAATGATGAAAAGTAACCTTATGACTGATGCCTTCAATTACAATGCCTTCTCAAATCTGTAAAGCAAAGGAAAGTTGAAGTAATGTCATAAGAACAGTTGCAATCATGTGATTTTTCATTTAGCAACAGGGATGGGATTCTACCTGGTTGGACCAGTTCTATAGAACCGGTTATGATTCTGCCCAGTTCAGAGAACAGGCAAATCACGCCACTGGCTGGCCCCTCCACTTCCCTCCCCTCCCCGTCCACTCACTCCTTACCTGGCATGCGCACCATCAAACTTGCCTGTGTTTGGTAAGTTGTTATTTTCCCTTTTTTTCCCCCTGAGCTTCAGCTGTTCTGCTGTGTTGGGAAATTTAGAATAGCTAGAAAGCAGAAAACAGTTGGATTTCTTGCTTTCTAGCTAATATAAAAGCAGAGCTGAACCTTCCTTAGGACTGAAGCTTCTATTTTTCAGTGTAGACTCGGGCAGCAGATTGCAGAAAGGTAATCTCTGGATGAATCTGTGATTCTGCGACCAACTCAATCTAACCTGTCTGCTTTGCCTGGTTTTGGGTAAAAGTTGCTATTTTTTCATAAAAAAATCAATATTTACATATTTATAATATTTACATACAAGCCATGCCCAGCCAGTCACATGAACACCAAGCCACACCCATAAATTAGGCCATGCCCACAGAACAGGTTGTTAAGAAATTTCAATCCCACCCCTGCTCAGCAACCACTTTGTTTAATGAATTGCCAGTCCCAATTTGTGGTCACTAAATGAGTACTACTTATATTATGGAACCTCTTGCCCTGCAAATACCCCCCCCCTTTATTGCTGAGTGCAATTCAGTAATTTATTTTTGACATTTAAAACCACTTAATTTTTAAAGTTTAGGATCTAGCTATCAAAGGGACTACTTGTGTCGATAAAAATACAAGAAGTTATTAAGTTCTATGGGAAAGCTTTTCAAGGAAATTGCCCAGGAGAACGTTTTTCTTCCTGGATAGTTTCCAGATGTAGGGACTTCAACTCCCAGAATTCCCAACAATAGGAAATTCTAGGAGCTGGAGATCACATATCAAGTGGTGTGCCCAGCAAAGAAATTCTATCCTAGGGCTACTGTACCACAACTGGAAAATCTGGATAACTTATATGTGACCATAAAATGTTAAAAATTCTGATAACCCTTTGCTACCATCCATTGGTATTCCAGAATTTTGGAAACCAAATATAGTAGCTCTAATATTAGCACTAGCAGAATTTACCGAGGAAAGAACTTTTTCCCGCAAAATGTATCTCCTTCAGAGTTGTAATTGCCTTCCAACCTATGTGCTCAGAATTCATATCACAAGTTTTCATATAACTTGGACTTTTAAATTATCTTGTTATCTTGAGTGTTTTATTGCTGCTTTTAGGAATTTATGATGGCTATGAATTTATAAATCACCATGTTTATAATGCATTTGTTATTTTATTTTTAGGTCTACATGCTGCCCTCCAACAAAGATATTATTAGATGGTGCACATAATGTTTCTTCTTTGGCATTTTCCCCATAAATCTTGTAATATTCCCTGGATTAAGAATGAATGGCTGGTCCAAAATCACTCAGTTCAATCACTAACTTGGTTCTCCTCTTAGTTAGGAAGATTAAACATAGTTGGTAATGATGAAGGGCAGATGAACAATATAGAATACATGGGAAAACCACAGATTATCACAGTTTCAGAAGACAGGTTGTTGCATTGACTGTGAATTTCCCCTCCTTTTTCATTTAATGAAAAATAAATGCATTCACAAAATTTCAAACGTCAGCCTGGTTGCCTACAAATGCTGGCAGCTTTGTAATCAGAAATGCAAAATACAAAGACAGTTCAGGCACTTCAGTGCCCCTCCAAATATTTCTCTCATAACTTTTAATCAATATGGTCTCAGTTCTCACACTATTGAGTTGAGTTGGTTGAGTTTCCATCCAACAGACCTCAAGGGCTTCATGCTGGGAAGCAAGGAGATCAAATTCATTCTTTAAAAGAAATCTGACAGCTGATTTTCACATCAAATGAGTCTGCCCCATTTCTGGAATTTTACAGAAAGTCTAGTTGATACCATTTTTTCTCTGTTCCTAACCACAATGATGCCAAAATGACAGAACTTGCTTTGTGACATCACAGTACAAATTCTATTCTTTCATAATTCATTGTAATGTATGCAAGCACAACACAGTGGGTGGGATGTTGTGCATATTTCATCACTCCCTACCCCACTAGCACCTATTAGGTTAGGTGTTAGACATGTTCATCAATAGACCCATAAAACTGCTACATAGCAGATGACTGTAAATAATGTTGTGTACACATGGTTCATTCACAAAATACTCAAAAGGTAATATAAGGCTCCATTATTAATTATACTGACTGTGCATTAAGCCAAACAGGCCTTTTGCATAAGCCGCTTACCCATGGTTAATTTAAATGTGTCTAGAAAATTAATTAATTTTCTGGGTTTGTAAGGCACATTGAATCATAAGCTAACTACGTGGAATAGATTTACATAATGCACTAATCTAATGTGAATCAGCATGTTAGGCAACAGAATCTGTTACAATAAAGCTTTAAAACCAAATAAAATAAAAATTACACCACTGAGTTTAGGCCTGGTTGAGGATAGGATTTAATGCTGGTTGCAACGAACTAGAAAAAAATAGTATATTTTCTATTACTTCATCAAAATTTAATCAAATCAATGGGCTCATAGAAATGATATTTTATACATACATACATACATACATACATACATACATACATACATACATACATACATACATTGACTTAGCTGCATTTTCACAATTAGCCCCTCCACACCTCCACATACAAAAACATGTTTTTGACAAATACTCAAGATAAATAGACAATATTATTTCATGCATGTTCTGCCAATGGAGGGATTGGTACCAGTGTCTTCCTGGAAATTCTAGCATCATACTCTCTGGAGAAATCCCAGATGCAAAACCAAAATAATTATACCCACTGAAAGAGGACTTTGATACTATGGTATAGAGACCAAAGATATATTTCTCAGTGAAAAAATCATGTAAGGTATGAAGGACCGAGAGAATTAAGGGGATTTTAGTTAAGTAATCCAATGGAAAATCCCAAAAACAGACAGCAGAAACCAAAGGCAATTTCGGTTGGTGTTTATATATTATTGATTCATGGGTAACATTTGCTCAGCTCATTCTTAAGTGATTCTCTGCTCTGGTTTATCATACTTTATGTTGTTCCCACCCATTCAACTTTCAGCATCCAGGAAGTAGCTGCCCTAATATTATTATTTTAAATAGCTTTGCAACATCTTATAGCAGTTATTCCCTTTCCTGACTGTAGTTGTGGCTGCCTCTGGGGAAACAAATACATTAAGCTGAAATACACTCAGGCCACTATGCATAAACAGTTTCCCTGACATTGTTTTATTGTTGTTGTTGTTTTGCAATCAGAAAAAGAGAAAGTAAAACCTGCAGCAATTATTAACCCATTTCCTAGAGTAGCCTCAGTTTCTCAGCAGGAGGGGGAAGAGTTCCTACCACTCCACCCACAGAGCTTACTGTCAACTGAGCCTGGAGTGGGAATTGAATGGTTTGGGTTCTCCCTGGTAGTTCTAACAGTGTTGTGGTGGGCACAAATCGTCAACCAGGGAATTTTTTTTTTTCTAAAGGAATTCAAGTTTTTAAAAATTGCACAATACAGTAGCGCATTTGGAAGAGGGGTGCAATCAGCTGGCAGGCTTCCAGTTCTGCAAATCTACTGGAACGATTTAATCAGTAGACTACCGGGGTGGGGGTGGGAGAGAGAGTATTGTGGTTGAACTTGGTTCCAGTCAGTGGAACAGGAACAAAATATATAAATTTGGCTAAAGTTTGCACCTTTCAGCTGAATGGACGAAGAGTATTTGAAAACCAGACAGCCTAAGTACCATTTAAATACAAACCAACATAATTAAATTTCAGGCATTACAAAGAAGAAACCATCTCTGTAATACAGGTCACTGGAAAGGTTATAAATAAGGCAATGCAGATTTGGTGGAAAACAATAATTCACCAGGATAAAGCAGGGCAAAGATTTGTGTATGTATTTATCCATCACGCTATTTCCTTCAAACTAGGTTACAGTGCAGAAGAGAAGTTCATAGTAATAAGTAATAAGGGAAAGAAATTAAAGGTGCAAGAGATAAGGTAACAAAAATGGTTAAATTTAATGTATACTATACCATCCCATTTCGTTCTCAAATCATCCTTGTTTATTTGTGAATACCTTGACTTTTCTTCTTTTAACTTACCTCATTTTGAAAATCTAACAAATACTGCCAAACTTAGCTTCTTTTCCAAGATAATCCATTCTCTTCAGCTTAAAATGGCAGACTATGTTCTCCTTCCTCTGCTGAAGCCACACAATGCTTTTATGCGGGTTACTTGTAGTGTGTTTATTATTATGAACCATTGCATTTCACTTGTTTTTTTTAAAAATGTAATAGGCTTTATGGCAGTCCATTCTTAAGTACAGGTTGTAAGTCAGATGTTCTTAACCCAGGCATTGTCTATACTCCTCTATCGACTTTCATGCATTTATACATTTCATAATAACCTGAACAGCAAAAAAATTGTTCTGCATGCCTCCTGCCTGGCATAAGGCCACATTCTTGCAAAAGCATTATATAAAGTCAAGAACAGTATCACTTTCCCCCTCTCGATTTAACAATTAAGGAATAGAAAAATCAATTGATGGAAGCAACATCAAAATCTTCATTCCGAGGAATGCTGTTAAAATAGACTGTGTGTAGAACAAAATAAATCCAGCATATCTAGTATTTAAGATCTGGATTTGTGGAGAGTTAATGCCTGCTTGCTGGCTAATTAATGTACTTCCATGCTCACATGCGCAAAGCCTTTGCACGTCCTCATCTTCTCTCCACAACCACTCAGGTTTACCATATGTAAAATACAGCCTACAGCCAGGATAATGCAATGGTCAGAATGCAGCATTACATGAAAATCTGCCCAAAATTTTCTATCTGGAGTTCAATCCTGATGGGGCTAAGGGTTGACTCAGACTTCCATTCTTCTGAGGTCAGTAAAATGAGGACCCAGATTGTTGGCAGCAATATGCTGATTCTGTAAACTACTTAGAGAGTGCTATAAAGCACTGTGAAGTGGTATATAAGTCTAAGTTTTATTGCTATAGCTGTGCTCTCTCATACATAATCCATGCAGACATTATTGTATCCAAAGTTTGGCCCCATAGAAAATGTATTATATAAATTACATTAAATATTCAAATTGGTTGCCATTTTCTTATAATAATTCATGTGATGCATGACTTTTTAACATTCTTATTAGTAACATTTTCTCTGGTGGGGGGGATGGACTACTAGCCTATGGGTTCTGACTTTTAGTATACCCTGTGAACCACATTTATCCAAGTTAGTCTATAATACCAGGACTCTTTCCCCAAGGATTGCTAGTAGGAACTATCTTTATTTTCATTCATTTCCAGCGTTGACTTAAATTCCTTTTTCTATTTACTTCAACAGAATAGCAACTCAAGGGTTCTGAGAAATTAGTAAAGCAACATTGTATGGTTTGCAACTGAAGAGAAGGGGCTTAAGCAGTTAACCATACCCAATTTAACTTACTCTTTAATAAGTTAATCTTCTTCACATGACTCTGTGTTTCTCAGCCTTGGAGGCTTAAGATGTGTAGATTTCCACTCACAGAATTTCCCAGCCAGCAGGTTGAGAAACATTATTCTAACTTCTAGGATGGACCATGAAAAAAGAATAAGTCCATTTGGCATTCAAATGATCTGAGGCCACCGAACCTGAATGCCAAGAATTAACATGGGGGAAAAATGCCTATAATATTAATTAGGGGTGGCCCCAATAGACAAAAATACCTGTAGGTCAGGGATGAACTGGGGAGTTCTTGGTGTTCTCTGAGCTTGGGTGTTTGCTTGAAGATGTTTTGTTACCCAAATAAACATCAACATGAGGTGGGCTAGCATGGGGTAGCTCCAGTTATACAGAGTAGCTTGCCTTGTCAAGGTGTGATTTTCTCAACACTTCTCATTCCCAGAGCATGGATTACCACCAGCAAAAAATCAAGCAGAAAGTAATAATCAATACAATTTCTAATCAATACAAACAAGGAACAAGCTCCACACTGATTCACATTGTTAGTGTTACCTAATTGGGTGGTGAAATATCTGTAAGCAAACAACTAAGCTCAGAAAGCACCAAGAACTCCATCATTGGGGATAGTTTTGAGCACACATGAGCAATTAGAAGACTTGTAGAGAAAGTGTCAGAAAGGATAGAAAAGCAAAATATAGCAGCTGATGAGCATTTAAACATTCTTACTTCTGCAGGATAGGGATCCTGGTCAGCCCTGCCTATCTGCAAATATTATTTTAGCAGTATGACAATATTTGTAATTGTAAAGTTACTGAGTTAATCACGCAGATGGTCTTTCATTGGATAGCACAAATTACAACAGATTATGACAGATCACAAATACCATTGGTGTAGCTTTGTCTCTCAATTGCAATCATGCTTTTCAAATCTCACTTCTTTGGACTGAAACTGCATTTAGGCAGTTCTGCTCTCTGCCTTGTTTTTCAAGTAAAAAATAGAATTCCGATCTTCGGACCATCAACCCACCAGAAAAGTGCACGTTTACACGTGGGACCTTCTGTAGAAAGTCTATAATAATCTGAGATGCAATGTACAAAATTGCATAAAATGTTTCATGTTGATCTTCAGTGCATTGAGAGAATACAAATTACAAAAAAGACTGAAATATAAAGCAGTCATTGACCCTCACCCAGTATAAGAATTAAACAAGAACTCAGTTTCAAGTTTATTTACTTTTACTTTTTTAAAAAAGATTTTCAGTGTTTTCTTTTTAAAAAAAAATACTGTTTCAGATCCTTGAACTACAGCTTAGGGCCCCCAACTCTGTTTCTTTCTCCTTAATCCCCAGAAGCTTGCAATGCTTCTATGCACCTCTTCCCAAATAGAAAACTATTTGTGTTCCCCTGCTTCACTGGAACAGGAGGTGGAGGCAAGGGGAAGCAAGGAAAAGCACCCTGAATTAAAGAGAAGGTCCCAGTACTGCTTCAAAGCACAAAAATATAGCAGGAAACTGTCCCATCAAATTTTGGTGATGCCATGTCTGAAAATCAGATCAAATGGGAGACATATTTCTGCCCGTAACTGGCCCTGCCTAGTGACATGTTGACTCCAACATTAGCATGCATAAGAAAATTCCTGGAGCAGAAACTTTATTTTCCCCCCACAACTTTGGAAGTTGAATGTAGTTTCAAAAAGGGAGAAATAGTTTTCACAGGCGGCTTAAAACTCTTCACTGTGAAAGAGAAACTAACTATATTCCTAACTTTAAATTTCCCCTTTCCCAATTCAAACCTTTTTTTTATTTTCCCACTTCCTATAAATTCCCCACCCACCCGCTGAAGTATGATTCTAAAGAATATTCAGATTAATGTTATTAATATTCATGCATTGCTGACTCTGCAGTGTGAAAAAGGAGATGCCCCCACACCCTGAAAGGTCCTTGGCCCCTTTGATATCCCATTCATGTGGTAAGAACATGATCAGAAAGTAATAGCAGTTTCATGGGGCTTCCCAGGTTGGTAAAATCAAGGACAGCTTGGAATATCTTAGGACCAAGTTGATGGAATGAAGGAAAGAACTCATCTCCCCTTTCCTAGGTGATGAGAGGAAAAGGGAGAAGGTGAAGTCCCACAAGGATAGGTCCAATCTCAGGTCAGAATGGGCACTGCATCTAGGATAGAAAAGAGACAGAGAGGAATGAGAAAAATGTAGCATGGAAAAAAATTGAGTCTAAAACTGAACAGGCTAGGTGAAATTCAGCTTTCTTTGACTCACACTTTGCATAAAGAAATAGGGATATTCACACCAGGCCTTGAGTAGCAACTGCTTGTGTGCCTAGCTTTCTATTTTTGGATGCTTGGATGACTTATTCAAAACTCCACACATATGAAACAAAGACAGCAGCTTGCAGCCTGTGGAATCTACCCGTTTTAACTAGAAAGTATTTCTTAACTATGGCAACTTTAAGATATATGAACTTCAACTCAAGAATTCCCCAGTCAGCATGCTCAAAGTCAAATGGGACAACTTGGTGCAGGCTAACTCACCATAACCAACTCACCACAAGAGAACTCACTGTGGGATACCTCACTATGGGACAATTCAACAATTCAAATATTTAAAACAATTAAAAGTTATTTTAATTTTTGTCATTCATATTTCATTTTGTCCTTCCTCTTGCACCTTTCTTTAATGATTCTGTTCCACTATTTCTTTTATATTAGTATAACACTTGTCCTGCAGTGAGTTGTTCTGCAATGAGTTGACAAGTTGGCCACGGTGAGTTGCCTGTGGTGAATTGGCCACATTGCCTTAGATCCGTTTAAAGTTGCCAAGGTTGAGCAACACTGAACTAGGATCTTGAATTCCATTAATCAGAGCCAACTATGAAATCACTGAAGGAAGCTTGGAGAATCAGCCCCTGCTTTCCTTGAAGTAGATGCTATAATACTACCAATTTATATTATAGTCAGCATAGATCAGGAATTCTAACACAGAAGACTCAGTTGAACTCAAGGAAAAGGCCTCTTTGGCATCCATCCCCATTATAGGAATTAAATTCTGCTTTCAAAATATATACATTGAGCAAAATTCCAGCTATGGCATTTTATTTTAAATTAAGAATATATTTCTTGCTTTTGTTATACAATAGGAAGTTAAAAACCTTTGCTCCTCTCTATTACAGTCATCAAGGTGTCCCCTGCAATCATAATATAAGTTTTTCCCAGTTTAGACCTATCTTGGATATGTGGTCTTAGCTGATAAAGACAATGGAAGATGTGTATTGATGAGTATAAACTATTCCTGATTACCAAACACTATTCATCCCCCCTCCAATTTTACTTGAATGAAAGAACTACTTTAAAAATCTGAGACCTTTCTTTGAGTTTTTGACTAGCATTAGCTAAAGAGCTATGGTGGCATAGTGGTTAGAATACAATACTGCAGGTTAGTCTGATCTTAAGTCAATCTGGAGTCCTGAGAGAGCTCAAGATTGACTTAGCCTTCCATCCTTCTGAGATCAACAAAATGAGGACCCCGATTGTTAGGGGAAATATGTTGACTGTGTAAACTGCTTAGAGATAGTGTATAGCACTTTGAAGCAGTGTATAAGTCTAAGTACTATTGCTATTTCTAATGTATAGTAAATCCCCAAAATAGGGATTTTTTAACTTTACTATTGTGGAAGAGACTCCTGCGCCCCAAACTTGTTCTTTTGGGACACCAGGCTATAATCTTCAAAGGGGATCTTTCAATCAAAATGTCTGCCATTTAACTTTTAAAGCAGATTGCTTGTGATTTGCTTGCTTATTGCCTCTGTGCTTACATTCTGTGTTTTAAAGAGAAATTTATAATACAAATTTAACATTCTTTAAAAAACATTCTATGGGCTCTTTCTTTTTTATAATTACATAAATCAATTTAGACATACAAATAAAGATTAAGGTGAATGCTGAAAAATTTAAACCAGCTTTCCTCCATCAAAAGGCTGTTCAGATGTTTCAGATTTTAAGTCGTAGGCTGTCCAAGAACAAACGGAGTTTGAACTCAACACATCTGAAAGATACCAAACTGAGGAAATTAAATTTATGCTTTGTTGATTAAAAAATAGAGCTACTATGAATCTGCAATCCCTATACTTTATTTGAATTATAGCTCTAATCAAAAGGTTTCAAAAATAATGCAGTGCAAATTACGAAGTGGCCTGAAAATATCCGTCCTAATTTTAGCTTTATATGTTTCATCTTTCACAAAGATGATCTACATCATATTGACCACATCTGCACAGCCAGGCCTCTGCTAAATAAGATGTGACAAAACTTTTCCAGTGCAAGCAGCCCTCCCCCAGTTCATTCAACTAAGTGAGGAAATCAATAATTAGCTCTAATTTCCTATTTAACCCAAGCCAAATTTTAAATCATGAATTAATATCTTAGCTTGCACTAAAGTAGGCATATTGTTATCATGTTTTATTCTGTGCCTTTGAGTAAGCGTTGACTCCTGACGGCTGCCTGAACAAGTACTTGCAATTTTTTTGGTAAAGTTTTTCAGAAGTGTTTGCCATTGTTTTCTTTTTGGGGAGCTAGAGAGAATGACTGGCTCAGAGTCACCCTCTGAGTCACAGCTAGGTGGAACTAAAATTCAGTCTCCTAGTTTCTAGCCTAACTCTTTAACCACCACACCAAAATGACTCTCTATGGTTAATTATAATATTTTTTTAGTTTACTTGCACTGTAGTGGCAGGAGCAAAGGCTGTGTGTTGCAAATATCTTGTATTTCTATTGCATTAAGCTAATACATGAATAAAACTCTGCATTTTTTCCAGCATGCTTATTTATTCCACTTGTTTTTTCCAACCTTGTCATTTCTTCCCCTAGGCAGTAGGGGGCACTCATTCATCCCCGACAGTCATGCCTCTCACTGTGCCCTTCTGGCGGATCTGTAACAACATACAGAATTTCTTATTGAATGGCTCTCTTGCAAGAATAATTTCCTAATAGGTCTGGCCCACTTCTCCTACCCTTAATACTGCTTGTGAAGTAAGTCAAAACAATTTTGTGTTCCCTGGCAGTAATCAGATACAACTGAATTCAAATGTATTTGCATATTTCCATATTTGAATCATAGATGGCTGTTTATGAATATACAACCAAACAGACAAACATGTAGAACGGTGTTTTTTAATCTTGGCAATTTGAAGATAGTTGAACTTCAACTCCCAGAATTCTCCAGCCAACATGGAGCAAGAGACTACCTCTTTTTTATTAATTGGTATCAAAAGCACAAAATAGCAATATTTATGGGAAATAACTGGGCCAGTTTTTAAAAATATACTGTATTTGAAAAGTTTCTGGTGGAAAGGGTCGAAATCTTTCCAACTTAATGACTTAAGCCCTTCACAATGTAGTATCACTAAAATCTGGTGGTTTGTTGCTGTTACTACACTTGCTCTTAGCCCAAAAGCTGAGAAGTAATGTTTTTAATATTAATTCCAGCAACAATATCTTGGAGAAAAAGTATAGCACACAAAAAGGATGGGAAGACATTGCATATGGATCACATATACCCCTCCCATATTACAATTATTAATATAATATTTTTACATCTTCTTACTGCAAAGAAAAAGTCTTTTTAAAAAAACTTTCTCATTATTTGCATTCTTTTAATAAAGCATGATTTTGAAGAAAAAAAAATGCTTGCTTCATGTTTAGCTAGGATGCTTCATTTTATAAAATATCCTTATATTCAACTCCTTCTATAGAAGAATAGAATGTCTTTTGTTACAGCAGAGACTTTTCTTGGGGAAAGAAAGCTACTCTGCTACCCTATCCAGTACATACTCTACTCCCAAACTGGTAACCATCCTTAGCACCTCATCAAGCTCTTTCTGCGTCTCGTCCTCCATCCGTCGGATGTCAGCCATGCTTAAATCCACCCACTTATCCAACCAGCAAAACAGCTGCCTATGGAAGTTGGTAAAGAGGCGTCTTTCTTGCTGTCAAAGGGGAAAGAGAAGCTTTTAAGAAACTGAGATGCTGAGAATACAAGGGGAATGAAAAGAAGCTTCCTAAGCCTTTAGACATCAAAGTCACAACAATAAATCTAGATAGGTTCTTCAGACTGAAAAGCAAGACAGCAGCCATAGGTAGTCCTCAACTTACGACCAACAATTAAGCCCAAAATTTTTGTTGCTAAGCAAGACAGTTGTTAAGTGAGTTTTGACCCCATTTTACAACATTTCTTGCCATATTTGTTAAGTGAATCACTGAAGTCGTTAAATGAGTAACATGGCTGTTAAGTGAATTTGGCTTCCTGATTGACTTTGCTGCTCAGAAGATTGCAAAAAGGGATCACGTGGATGCCCAGACACTGCAACTGTCATAAATACATGATAAGCTACTAAGGGTCTGAATGTGTATCACAGAACCATGGGAACATTGCAATGGTTGTACGTGTGAAAAGCAGTGATGTCACTTTTTTCAGTGTCATAACTTCGAACAGTCATTAAATGAATGGGTTGTAAGTCTAGCACTACCCATAGTTACCGTATTTTCTGGACTATAAGATGCTCCAAAGTATAAGACACACCTAGCTTTTAGGGAGGAAAAGAAGAAGAAAAAAATCTGCCTCCCAACAATTTGCCTCCTTGCCTGGTCAGCTTCAGCACAGCCTGATTAGCACAAGCGGCTGATTGTCAGTTGGTCTCCTGATGATCAGCTGTTTTAGGCTGCAGGGAATGCCATCGCCTATGGCCACCTCTATGTGCCCCATTTTCGGCCTCTGTATCCCATTTTCGGCCTCCGTGCACCCTGATTTTGGCCTCTCAAACCCCATTTTCTGCTTGTTTTGATCCCTGCCACCTGGAATGGGCAGAAAATAGGGCCTGCGGAGACTGAAAACAGTATGCAGAGGCTGAAAATGGAGCACCTGGATGTGGCAATAGGTGATGGCGATATATGCAGCCTGAAACAGCTGATCGTTGGGAGGCCGATCCAAATGACAATCAGCTGATTGTGTAATCAAGCTGTGTTGAAGCTGACCAGGCTGTTTGTTTGCTGTTTGCTACAAGGAAATTGCTGGGAGGCAGAGGCTGGGAGGTGGGGACCAGCAGGTAGGCGGGGCTTCAGCAACATTTGCTGTATAAGACGCACAGACATTTCCACCCACAGTTTTTTGGGGGAAGTGTGTCTTAATACATTGAAAATACGGTAATTCTATGCTTCTCCTAAGAAAATGGCCCAATCTACCAGATTATACTTCTCTATCTTATTATGCCATAAAAAGCAGTATCACCTGAATGTTACTGGTGGGAGAGGGACTTTCCCCCTGAAACAAAACTTTGGATTGCACTTCTGTTCAAACCAGCAAATTTTCTCAAAGTGGAGCAAGCAACTGTCCACTTTGAACTCACCTTTTGAATAAACTTTTCCACCCTTCCCTGAAGGCCCCACCACCGGAACTTCACAGTCACAAGTTTGTAGGCACACATGTGGGGGCAATCTTCATTATTGGCTAGTTCCCGCTAAAAGGAACAAAAAACAAATAAAAAAAAACAGGTGGTGGGGAGAGAATAAAATGAGAAGAATTACGACAGAGCCAGGATGTGCTATTTCGTCCAAGCCAAAAGTGTGTGTGACCTTTCATATTGTATACCCAAAGTCACAGTTCTCCAAATGGATGGGCCAGAAAAACAAATGAAATGTCTGGAATACTCTATCTGACTCTGTGGTTTCTTCCCCAAACCCCAAAAACTTTAACGTGAGACTGCTACTATTGACCTAACCCCTTTCCTAAGAGGTCTGTAGGGGGCATGCATAAGCGCACCAACATGTCTACCGTCCTTGTCCTATTGTTTCTTTTTTATTTTTATTTTATATATATCCATTTCATGTATTCATAACTATGTTTATACTTATACCTATTATCTTGTAAGCAATTGACAAATCAAATAAATAAATTTCATGGATTTGATTTGTAAGTAGTTACAGGTAATCCTCGCTTAGTGACTACAATCAGGCCTGGCCACTCCATTGCTAAGTAGAAAATTACCTAATTGCAAAAGACTCTGAATGTCACTTCCCAGTTATTAAGTAAACTTCCAGTCATTGAGATATCATGTGACCACAACCTGTGATTATATTCTGCATTCACTCTGCTTGTCAGATGCTTGCTGTGAAGCAAATAAATGGCAAATGACAATGCTCCAATGGTTGTAAATTCATCTCAGTTGTGAAGCTTCCAATGAGATGTTGGGATGGTCATAATTGTGAGACTTGGTCACAAAGCCAGTTTTTTAAAAACTCTAATGGTTATTAAACATGGCATTCAGCAAGCGAGGAGTACATGTACTATCATCTCATTGCAATCGTGTATGGCAAGGGTCTTCAAACTTGACAGCTTTAAGACTTGTGGACTTCAACTCCCAGAATTCCTGAGCTAGCATGATTGGAGGAGGAATTCTGGGAGTTGAATTCCCACAATTCTTAAAGCTGTCATGTTTGAAGACCCCTGATGTATGGGATACTCCTTCTGACACAGGAAAGCATGCAGAGCACATGGAATTTATGGAGTAGGAAAGGAAAGAGGCCTTGGATGGGAGCATGCAGCATCATCTGAACTCAACTGCTTTTCCCATTATAGCGGGATACTGGGGAATTTTTCTAGACTTTTTTCTCTATAGCCCTTGGCTGGACCCAGCCCCATTTTAAACTCATGCTAATTTCTCCCCCATTCCAAATTGGGCTCAGTTCTATTCAGAGTTTCCTGATGACAAACAGATAGGCTGAGTTACAAGCCACTTTATATAATTACCCATTTCCATCATTCTAATGAATTGGAAAGAATTTCTTTAAAAATTTTTTAATATCATTCAAGCTTGGAGAGAGAGGGCATAGGTCTTCCCCACCCCTCATGCTAGATGTTTAAAATAATGTTTCTCTTGGGTGAAACTGAGAGGAACCTGAGGGAGGCAGAAATAGCAAAAAATAGTAAATTCAAATTTCCCACATGAATTTTTCTTATCCAGTTTGCATTTCTCAACAAATAATATACTTGGGGGAAAAAAATTATTCTTCCAGATAACCTTTCAAGCAAAGAAAAGCAAGATTACTTTTCTTTAAGGAGTTCGTGTTGGGCTGAGAAAGCAGTGGGTGATCTGAGACCATCAGATGTATTTTAAGGACAAGGCAATCAATCTAGATCTTCCCACTATTAATCCGTCATCTCCATTCTGATGTTTTCCAGATGTAAGCTGGACATGATGGGAGTTGAACAGCAGCATTTTCAGAAGGTGTTGAATTGTGGAAGGCTAGTCTCGCAAAGCAGGTGAGTTCTGTGGAATAACAACACCTCTAAAACATATGGGGCAGCTTAAGTGAGAGAGCCCAGTGTAAGTCTTATAGTTGTATGGAAAAAAGCAAGACTGATCTCCTATTTTGGATGAGAAACAACCTGATAATCACAAATACTTAGTTGGTCAAACCAAATCTGGGAGACTCTAGTGAGGTTGCTTCCCATCAAACCTCTCTTGGAATTTAGAATGCCTGAAAGCTGGGGCGAGGGGGGAAGAGTTGGGAGGGAGGAGGGCAGGCAATAAAAGATGTACTACAAAGCTAGTATCCTTCTTTTCTTGGGATAGATATTACCTTCCAGTCAGGGCCGAGGGGACCTCTATCAGTCTTCAGAGATTTGAAAAGAGCTGGATCTTCATCTGGTTTGTAATCCTGAAAGAGAAAAGAGTTGAGAAAAGGTGGCAGCATGCACGACAGAAATCCAAGCAAACAGTGATGCGAGGAAGAATCCAGATATCTATTTTTCCTCCATTCAGTAGATGACAAAATTTTTTTGAAAAATTGTCAGAACAAGTCAACACAACTCCGGCTACAGTTGAGTAGAAACAACTAACTTACTGTATTTTTTGGAGTATAAGACACTCTTTTTCCACCCCCCCAAAGTGGGTGGAAATGTCTGTGTGTCTTATACAGTGAATGTTGCCGAAATCCCACCCATCCGCCAGCCCTCACCTTTTGGCCTCTGCCTCCCAGCAATTTGCCTCCTTGCAGGAAACAGCCCATTTCAGCTTCAGCACAGCCTGATTAGCACAAGCAGCTGATTGTTGGTTGGATTGGCTCTCAACAACCGGCTGTTTCAGGTTGCAGGGATTGCTATCACCTATTGCTGCACCCGTGGGCCCCATTTTCAGTCTCCACGCACCCCATTTTCAGCCTTCACATGCACCATTTTCCACCTGTTTTGATTCCCACTGCCTGGAATGGGCTGAAAATAGGGTATGTGGAGGCCAAAAATGGGGTGCCCAGAGCAATAGGTGGTGATCCCTGCAGCCTGAAACAGCTAATTGTCAGGAGCTAAACAGGCTGTGCTGAAGCTGACCAGGCTGTTTGCTGTTTACTGCAAGGAAGCAAATTGCTAGGAAGCAGAGGCAGATTTTTTTCCCCTCCCCAAAAGCCAGGTGCGTCTTATACTTCAGAGGATCTTATACTCCGAAAATATGGTAGCTATAGAGGAAGGTTCAAAAAAGGCAACGTTTAACATCTAAAAGGCAATGAAAAGCAAAAGAGACTGAGAATGATACCAGAACTTTAGCAAGCATTTAGTGAAACTGGTATAAGTCTCATCACTGTTGCCACAAAAATTGAATTATCTGTAGCCCACAGGTGTTTTCCCAGTCCTCTTTTTATGACCCAAAATTGCCCTGCCTTTAACTCAGGTCACCCATCTTGTCAACTGTCAAGGAACAGCCCATACATTATCTTCTTACGTCATCTGATACATGTGTCCGATCACCAATGTCTATGTCAACAATTTCCACATCTTTCCAAGTATCTGCATCCAGCCCATGGACCTGCAAAGAAGAAATTACAATTTCAGAAGTTTCTGACAATATCAAAGACAAATGATTCTGGAGAACTGCTTATGTTTTATACATACTGTTTAGACAGTGACTGAGTTCACACGTCATAATACAGAAGGCAACTTTTACTGGCTTTTGAGTAGGCTGCCTAGAATTGCAAAAAGAAGTGGGTGGGAATGCAGGCTAATTCTGTGGAGTGCCAATTGCCGGCAGTTTGATCCTCACTGGTTCAAGGTTGACTTAGTCTTCTATCCTTCCGAGGTCCGTAAAATGAGGACCCAGATCGTTGGGAGCAGTATGCTGACTCTGTAAACTGCTCAGAAAGGACTGTAACACACTGTGAAACGGTATATAAGCACTATTGCTATTGAATGTTAATTGTAATTAAAATGATTAATATGATTGCTCTCTGTTCATTAATTGAAAAATCATCATTAAATATTTTAAATGAATAATTCCCAGTTTCATAATTTACAGTTTGATAACAAGTTCTAGATATAGATCACCCTATGGCCGTTTATGAAGCACCAACAAATTACTTTGGCTATATATAGATCAGATAATCATGGTTTCAGAACATCCAACCAGTTTGAAACTATGTTTTTGCTGGCTCACTGATTATAAATATAGTATAATATGATGTATGAACAGGGTAAATATTCATGATTTTTTAAATTCAATCATAGTTTACTATAAGGTCTTTTAACCAAGATTTAAAAATTTAACCAAGACATAATTATGTAAATTAAGAGTTGTTTTTTAAAAAAGAAAAAAAACTTGGCATTTGCTACGAAATTTTAAATGAACTATGGAAATTGTGCTTGTCCAAAAGACTAGTTTATATCTCTGGTTTCTTTAACAAAAGAAATATGGTTTGTGGGAATGCAGCCAGGATCTAAAACTGCTGCCAGATTTCTTTTAAAAATCTGTTGGGATCATCAGATACTCTTCTCTAACTGCCTTCCTTTAATGAACAGGTGGTTGGCATATGGGAATGCTATCTTCTTGGAGACTTCTATCAACTTTTGGAATGTTCTGTCCAAGGTTTTCTCCAATTTTTTTCTATGACATATTGTCATTTCTATGATACATTCTATGATACCTTGCATTTTCTTGGACTTTTAAATAATTGATACTTTGAATGCTAACCTATTTAGGTTTTGTATTACTTCTTTTTGTATATTGCCCTGTAGAATGTTGTTTCATTGGGCTACTTTGTAAATCATGATAAAACATAATTCTTTTGATTTAGAGGTACTGTGTCAAGCAAGTTCTTACTCCAGCTTCTTTGTTTTTTAAAAACATCTTTTTACACTTAAGTGCTTTATTCCCTATTAAATGTGTCACACATTGCATGAAAATCTCAAGTTGATCCCCTGCCTAGACAACACAAGCCAGTTCTGGAGAGAGAGTTTTATTTCTGGAAAACCAGACTCACTCCCTAAATAATCAAATCAGTCTTTTCCAGAACTCCCAAAGAGAACACTGGCATGTTCTATCTCTTTAAAATTGAATTTAACACATTCCTATTATAATAACACACAGTTTAACCATAATTAAAGTGGACTTGCATACTATATTAAATACAAATCTGAATGACTGGATTTAAACAATATGGCAAACCTCAAGGAAATAAAGCATAGCTTAATTTCCCGTGTCACACTAAGCCAAATAAGCACATAATCAGTTCAAAACCTCTCTTCTACATAATTAGCCAGACATGAAAATAAATGCTGATAGGGATATGTAAAGCTGAAATTCTGAATTGCAATGATTCAACTGTTCCAAAGGTTTTCTGGAAGCTAACAATACAATCCAGAACTAATCTGTGATGTTCTGAACAACCTTTAATCACTGATTAACCAGTTATATTTCTGGGTAATAAAACTTGAACCCAGCAATACAAGATCTAATTGCCTATACAAGTAGTCCTTGACATACAATTGAGCCCACAATTTCTATTGCTAAGCCAGACAGTTCAATGAGTTTTGCTCCATTTTACGAGCTTTCTTGCCCAAGTTGTCAAATGAATCACTGCAATCGTTACAATTAGTAATATGGTTGTTAAGTGAATCTGGCTTCCCCATTGACTTTGCTTGTCAGAAGGTTGCAAAAGCTGATCACCTGGGACATTACAACCATCATAAATGCTTGCCAATTGCCAAGCGTCCAAAGTTTGATGATATAACCAAAGGGATGCTGCAATGTTTGTAAGTCTGAAAAACGGTCAGAAGTCACTTTTTTCAGTGCCTCTATAACTTTGAATGGTCACTAAACAAATGGTTGTTAAGTCGAGGACTACTTGTATAGAACAGAGTTTGTTAGGATTAAGGCACACCAATTCTTTTCACAAACAATCTGTTAAGATTTGCACGTTTCCACTTACATTTTCTTGTTCACCTAAATCCGGTTTGTGCCATGTTTCAATTTTGACAAAGAAATCATCCTTCATGTACTCGTTCTATCAAAGAGGAGAAGGAAAGGTTACAAGAATTCTTGATGCTGACAATAGAACCTGCAAACACTTAGGCCACATAACACTTGTCAGGGATATGTTATCTCAAAATCCCCTGAGTCAATTTATACAACTATGAATTGACTGTAATGATTCAATTGATAGAACCGATAAACCCCATAGGAGGGTATTAGAGCAGGGGTCCTTTATCCCTGGTCTGTGAGCCAGATCTGGGGCCCATTGGGATCTGGTGTATGCAAGGGGCAGGGAGCACAGGAAACTTCATTCGTGCAAACAATGAGAGCGCATATGAAACTGTCCCCTCTCCCACCCACCCTGTTGCCAGCAGTTCGCATAGCCAGAAAGGTTGGGGACAGTGATATTAGAGGAAACAGATGTGCTCACAAGGCTTTGTGGGTGGGGAGGAATAACCAGGGAAAATACCCCCTTCTAGATCTACTCATTTCCGAAGTCACTTACCGTAATAACTGCAGGAGATGAGGCCAAAATAAGGGAAAAAGACAAAAAGCATATTAGTGGGCAAAACAGAAAAATCTTGCGAAATTACATCTTATTATTTTTCCCCATGAATAAAAATACATTAATAACGATGCATTCTAGAATCCAGCAGCCAGTAAGCAAGAGGCTACAGGCATCAGAGCCAAGAAGATCGAAATGGCAAAATGGGGAATGTTTTTGTGTCCAAGCATTGTATTTAATTTTGGGGGGAGGGCTCGAGGCCCACTGATCTGAAGGATGATGCCAAGAGAACAGGCTACAAAATTCAGATCCTGGATTTTCTATTTTTTTCCTGGGTTACAGAATTTGGACACTTTTCTTTCCTTTTTTAAAAACTATGCTAAACTTTTATTATGGATTTCATGTTGATTTTTTTTTTAGGCGAATGCATATGAAAAAGGCCACAGGTGGCCAATCCAAGGTATTGAGAATTAGCAGGCTCATGTTCATGTGATGCTAACAACGTAGGAAGTGAATTGGAGAATACAACAGGAATGATCTCATGCCCTTCTAAATGCTCCATTGCCCTCTTTACCAATTTTGTAGATCTTTGGTATTTTCAGATTACATGCAGTAATAGTGACAACAATAAACTTAAACAGAGAACTGTTTGCAAATTATGCCAAGCTCCATTCACTGAACAAGCAAGGTTATGGTGAATGGGTGCTCCCTGAGTCCTCTGTCAAAATACTGTCTATTTGCCATTGGGAATGTACAGGTAGTCCTCTACTTACAACAGTTCATTTAGTGACCATTCAAAGTTACAGTGGTACTGAAAGAAATGACTTAAAATCATTTTTCACACTTATGACCATTGAAGTATCCCCATGGTCACATGATTTGCATTTGAATGACTGCAAATGAATGATTTGAAATCACATGATTTGCATTTGACAACTGACCTCACATTTATGATGGTTGGGATATCCCAGGATCATGTATAATCACCTTATGCGACCTTCCGACAAGCAAAGTCAATGAGGAAACCAGATTCACTTAGTGTTACTAATTTAGCAACTGCAGTGATTCACACTTAACAGGTGTGGCAAGAAAAGTCATAAAATGAGACATAAGTCACTTAACTAATTTCTCGCTTAACAATATTGGGCTCAAATTTTGGGCTCAGTTGTGGTCGTGAATTGAGGACAACATAAAATTGCCTTATTCAATGAAATATGGAAGTCTGAATGTTTATTTGAATTACACAGCTTCCATCCAAGATGACGGCACGCGCAGATGCTGCAGCTTCAAGCTGCTGGTGTTATAATGGAATGGGCAAAAACTAGTCTATACTGGTTGTCATCTGATTTGGTCATGAACAGAAGCGTTCGCAACCCAAGATTCCACTGTATTTTTCTAACCAATGCTAGATCCTTTGTCAACAAAACTGATGAACTAAAGCTATGAATGGCAGCGAATAAGCTCATTCTTGACTGCTGTGTGATGATTATCATGAAGACCTAGCTTCATCCACTTGTATTGGATGTGTCAGTGGAACTAACTAACTGCACCACACACTGCTTCGACAGAAACGGCAATTCAGGTAAAAGCAAAGGTGGAGGACTTTGTATTTACATGCATAATTGACTGGTGTACTAACAATAGAGTTACTTATACACACTGTTTTCCCGATGTGGAATACTTGTTATTTGTCGGCCATTTTATTTACCTAAGGAGATTTCTGTTATAGTTATCACCGCTGTTTATATTCCACCTGATGCAAATGTTAGCACAGCGCTCTCTAAGTTACATGATGCCATCGAGAGGCAGCAGCAAACTTACCTTGAGGACGCTTTTGCCGTATTTTGTGTTTTGGGGGAGCTGCACCAAGGGAGACTGATTCAATTTCATTGTACGCATGTGCATTGACAATAAAGGTTTGATTTGATTCGATTTGAAAGCCTATAATTTATTTCTGCCAATACTAAAGATGTCTCTTTTCCCTTCCTGCAGGCTTACCCGTCCGACAGTAAGGATAGGCATTCCAGGCTCTTTCGTGGACAACAAGGGACCCCTCTGGGGCAAACATCTTGATGAATCCTGGAACTTTGCTGCAAGAGAAAAAAGCAAGGGAAGCCTTCAGATCATTCAGCATCACCATCACCTGTCCATACCCAGGATGGTTCTTACCTCTGAAGGTGGTAGATCTTATGGGTGTACTGTCCCTGCTCCCCCTCATGTTGGTAGGGTTCATTTTTTAGCACCTCGATTCCTTCACCACCACCAGTGTTGTTCTTACTAGCCTCAGCCACGGAAAATAATTGTCCCACTTGATACTGTAGATGGCAAAAAGATAGGGGAGGGGGGGTGGAGAGTGGTAAAATTCTGTTTTCCCTGAGGAAAAGGAAAGGCTACTTTGTGAGTGAAGGGCAAAGAAAGCCAGAGTATGGCTAATTCTGGACCATTTTATAGGAGCCATATGGTATCTTTATCAGTGGGGCTAAGAAGGTTGTGGAATTCCCTCAGAGCAATGTTTATAACTCACCTCTTCTACAGAGCAAGGTAGTACCACCCGACTGGATTTTTTTTTGTTGCAGGGGAGGAAAAGAAAGAGAAGAAAAATAGTTAGATATTCCCGATTTTGAGTCTCTTCCACCACTATTTTTTATATAAAAAAGTGCATGAATGTATTCATACAAACACAGTTTTTAGGTAGAATAGAACCAGGAGTTTGATCCTGACAGGCTCAAGGGTTCATCCTTCCGAAGTCAGTAAAATGAGGGCCCAGATTGTTGAGGGTAAAATGCTGACTCTGTAAACTGCTTAGAGTGTGCTATAAAACACTATGAAGGGGGATATAATCTAAGTTCCATTGTTATATTTTATCAACAGCTCAACTGTGATCACTGAATTATCTGAGCTATGAAGGATTCTTCACAAGTCTGCTTACCAGACCAGACAGAACAGATTAAGATTAGATTTTTATTGCTAATTTGCTTTTAGTAGATCTCACAAGAAAAAAAAAAACTTTAACAGAACATGATCCTTTTTATTCGTCTGCAATAAATATTCCCATTAATCACTAGAATATTTATTCTCATCTTTCCTGCCTAAAGAGACCTGAGATAAGGATTTTTCAAATTATTTTGCTTCAACTACAGAATTTTACAGCGCATACCAATAACTACATATTTCCATCTTTTTTTTAACATTAATTCCCTTTTAACTCCCCTCACTTTTTTGCATTAAATTGCTACATAGAAACAGTTATGTACAATTTTGATTGCTAGCACTAGAAGCTATCCATCTGGAAACTTTTTAAAGGATGTGACTATGTCCAATGGATAAAATCCATAACTATATTAAGTTACAAAGCAATTTATACTAGATCCTACAGTTTAATTGATGGAGATTATTATTGCACATTGCTTCCCATTTAAAAAAATGTCAAAGCAATTTTAAACATATATATGTAGGACACAATTGGTTTCTATTAAACTCTGAACGGGAGGCTTATTTACAGAATTATCATAAACTAAGTAGGTCAGCAGTCACTTCTCTATGCTTATTAGATTTACAAGGCCATCTCACTGCCATGTGACTTAAGGAAGAGGAGAAAAACTGTTACAAATACCAAATAACAATAAAATAACAGAAATAAGAAATCATCCCCATTTTACTTCCACATGAGCTAAGGAAACTTGCTGCCCCAAGGGTTTTATTTAATTGTAGTAAATAATACACTTGTTTAGAGTTTTGAGAGGACAAATGACTGGATATTTGTGAACCAGAAATTGTGTGTCCTTTTGCACAGATGCCTAAGCACAACAGATCACTGAGAGGTTTGAAATTTGAAGCATGCATGCTTAAATATTTATTACGTGTGTTAAGGCTATCTGACTCAAAAAGAGAGTCTAGGCAGCCTGCAAAAGATCAAATATAGACCAAAAACAAAGTTAAAAACCTATCCAGACAAGATAGCAATAATAACATTCAGAAAACACAAATTCAAGTCCACAAGCAAGCTAACCCCTAACTTAGCAATCCTAATTATCAACCAGGCAAGAACAAAGCTATTACCAACTTTTTTAGACTTTATGAACCCACAGAATAAAGGAAAAATCTCTGAATCCGATTTGAATCTTAGTGGTTTCATAACTATTTTAATGAGGATTTCTTGGACATGATAAAAAGGTGGGTGCTAGTGCATTATTCTGGGATTTCTTTTTCAATTGTCTATCACAATATGTCGGTATTTCCTGTTGGCTCTCCCATGCACTAGCCTGAGTCATCTTAGATAGACTTTTGAGCATGAAAGCAATACAAATATATTCCTTTAATTAACTGTATTCAGAACATCTTGTTTTTTCCACAGAGAAGATCATGACAGCAGTTCCTACAATCAATATAAGATTGTAGAGTGAATGTTGAATTGTACTGTTATGTCAATTAGAGCAGGATTTCTTAATTTTTTCTCTCTCTCAGGATCCTTTCCACTTATAAAAATGATAGGGGACAGTGAAAGAGGTCCTGTTTGTATGGATTATATTTATCAATATGTATTATATTAAAAATTAAAATTGACTTAGTTGCTGCCACTATTGCTTCTCATAATTATTTGATGGGATTTTAATTTTTATTTTTTAACATAGGTTGGCAACAATATAGATTTTGCAGATTCCTAAAAGGATCTACAGCAGGGTTGTCAAATTCCCAGTCCATGGGCCAGATGCGTCATGCACTGGCCATCCCCACCCCCAGTTTAGGAAAGGGGGGAAAAAAAAATCACGATATGTCACGTGACTATGACATGAGTTTGACACCCCTGATCTAGAGGGTCTCCTCAGGGATTCTTGAACCACATTTTGAGAAACACTGATCTAGAGGCATGCATATATACTTAACCAGAATAGAACATAACATTTCAGACTAAGATCACACATTGTTTGCTTAATCATAGTCCATTGACTAATGTACAATTTGCTGAATTCACACAAAATGCTAAACAAATGATCGTTTATAAACAATGGCTGAGTTCACAGAATACTAAATCAAAACCAGTATATCTAAATTAATACTCTATGTAAACCACATTTTACTGTACATGTCTGTAAAATGAAATGTGTGATATAGCCACCCTAGCTGAAAACTGTGAAGAATATTAATTATAAAAGCAGGGATCAGAAATTATGGCTCAAATCTCACTAAATTAGACTCTAACTTCTATAAACTCCCAACCAAAATAGCCAGTAACTGATTTGATGGGAAATATAATTCAACATCATCTGGAAGTCACACATTGCTAATTTCTATTGTAAAATACAACTGAATACATATTATTCAGAACCAAGACCATTGGGTTGAATGGGACAAACATTCCAGGACTGCAATCTTTCTAATCTAAAATCCTCTGAGATTCTATTGTTTAAGATGAAACAGAAACATAAGAGTTTCATTCTTATTATCTCAAACATTCTTATTATCTTTTCTCTTAAGATTTCCTGCTATTATCTGTCCTGACATGTTAGCAAAGAAAAATATGTTGCAAACTTCCCCCTATAATGCCTAAGCATGATTTGCGGTGACACTTTGCATTTGCAAATGTCTGGATTTATTCTAAGTTCCGTTAAATCTATTCCTAAAATACAGCAGTTTTTGGACTGAAATAAAGGCAGCCAAGAAAAAAGGCAACCAAGAAACCTCTCCTATATTTCTTACTGAAGATTAGTAAGAAATTATTGATGTTGGGAGGGTGTAATTTAGAAAAAAAATCTGAAAATATCTGAAAACAAGGAATGAGTCAGTTCTAAGAAGCAGACAACTGGCTGTTTGGCTGTGTGTTATTCTTAGTCTCCTCAACTGGATGCTATCTGTAAGCAGGAAAGAAGCTGGAGAAATTGTGGTGCTTTCAGTAGTGGTGAGACACAAAATGATGGCTGGGAATAAAGAAGTTTTAATCCAATCCTTCAGTTAAGGCTGTTTAGAAAACAGGAAAAAGTGCTACTTTGAACTCAAAGTAGTCAAAGAGCCTATTGTATCCAAATGTCAGATCTAAATTAAGGTTGGTAATATTTTCACAGCATCCAAAATACAACATCAAATAGTTCTGGACTATATAACCGTTAGGTGCTACGTAAAACAGTCAAATAAAAAGGGGGGAGGGGTAATCGTGTACAGCGGCTCCTGCGACCCTCAGTTACCTATCTCTCTTTTTATGAGCCCCTCCCACCTTCCCATTAACCCTTTCCCCCTGCGCACCTCTCACCCACCCCTGCCCCTCCAGTACTTACAACTCTTTAATGAGCACCATCCCTCAAACCCTTCCAGCGCCTCGCACGCCCAAAGCACTGTACCTTCTCTTCCTGGTTCCCCCCTCCCCGGCCATTGACGCCATTTCCGCCCTCACTCCAGCCGCCACTTGCCCAAACCAGACCCTTACGACGCCATTTCCGCCCTCAATCAGGCTTCATTTTTTTTCCGGCAGAAGCCGCCGAAGCAATGAATGGCTTGCTGCTTTAGGGCGACGTCGATGGGGGTGGGGTGTGTGTGTCTTCCTGCCTTTTGATTGACAGGGCGGCCAATTCCGGAAAACGAATGCAATAGGCCACCTCGCAAGGAGGCCTGCGCGGAAGAGTATTTATTGCTGGGTCATGTGAGGATTTCACCCTGAAACACAAAAGCTGGCGAGTTCCGCTGCTTTTATGTCTAGGGAGGTAATCGCTTTTAGAAAACACTGAGCCAACGCAGTACAATGTAAAAAAAGTTGTTGAGACTCGAGAAAGAGTGCAGAGAAGAGCAACAAAGATGATTCGGGGACTGGAGGCTAAAACATATAAAGAAAGGTTGCTGGATCTGGGCATGTATAGTCTGATGGAAAGAAAGTTCTAGGGGAGACATGATAGCCGTGTTCCAATATCTCAGGGGTTGCCACAAAGAAGAGGGAGTCAAGCTATTCTCCAAAGCACCTGAGGGCAGGACGAGAAGCAATGGATGGAAATTAATCAAGGAGAGAAACAATCTAGAACTACGGAGAAATTTTCTGACTGTCAGAACATTGAATCAGTGGAACAAACTTACCTCCAGAAATTGTGGATGCTTCAACACTGGAAGTTTTTAAGAAGAGATTGGATAACCATTTGCCTGAAATGGTATAGTTTTTGCTGCCTGAGAAGGGGGTTAGAAGACCTCCAGGGTACCTTCCAACTCTCCTGCTCTGTTCTGTTGTCTTTGTTTTGAACTAGATCATGGTAGCCTCAAGATGTATTGAATGCTTGTGTTCATTATCCCCTATTGGCTTGGTCCTACTCCCCTTTGAGCTGCAAAACAAGGCAGGGGTAATGCAAGAAATAGTGTTGTGTTCACCATTGCTTAATGTATCACTGAATATCTGTTTGGTCATTTTTGATTGTGCTTTGTTTCCTTGGCTTAGTACTTTGTGTGAACCCACCTTCAGGTGAATAAATTCTTCAGCACATTACATAAACATGAAAAATTGGTTGCTTTATTAATCAGATTAAGAAAGTTGAGTGAGGGCAATCAATAACAGTTGATATTTGAATCTATTCTGGTTATAATCCACTCAGTCCACAGTGGTAACCAAGGCAGTTAGTGTTGGGTGACACCCTAGTTAGAAATGGCTCTTACCTTGCCTATCTCTGCTTTATGATATTCTCAAGGATGCATGATGCTCCAACAAGCAAGCTTTGAGTGCCACACTTAAGTCTGGGGGAGCCTGTATCTCTCTAGGTCTTGGACCATATTTCCTATCCATGGAATTTGAAATCAAATATTTGTTCCCTTTTTATTTTTTAGATCAGGAGTTTCAAACTTTTCCAAGCTATGGAATGTTTAAAAAAATATCCAAGAATCCCTGATTGAGGAGCAAGACTTATGAGTGTCAGCTAAAACAGGGGTCGCCAACCTTTTGGACCTCAGGAACTACCAAACTCATAATTTTAAATCCCAGGGACCACTAACTGGTTCTGTGGGCATGGCCTAATTTGTGGGTGTGGCTTGGTGGTCATGTAATTGGCTGGGCATGGCTTGTATGTAAATATTATAAATATTTATATAAATATTGATTTTTTTATTAAAAAAGAGAAACTTTTAACTCCTTTACTTGCTCGCTTTTCAATTTGATGCTTAGTAAGTACAGCTATATATTTTCTATGTTATTTTTTCATCCATTTCAGTTAATATCTGGTCCAATTTTTTAAATTCTTTATTAAAACCACTTCAGCATCTTTTTCATATTGAGATTGTATATAGGCCACCATGCTATATCCGTCCCTTGATTACTCAGTTCTTGCTTACTTTTTAATTCCCCCTTTTCATTCAAAATATCTGTATATCTTACAAACTTTTCCATATTAATAACATTAGGATGTATCAGTGCTTCCATTGTGGATAGTCAGACTGGTATTTTCAAATAATATTGTTCTTTAATTTTTACCCATACTGATAGTAGTGCATTTCTAATATAATGCCTTTGAAAATAGCTATGTATCTTATTTTCCCCATACCATAAGAAAGCATATCAACTTAACTGAAGAGTGTGCCCTGCTAAAGTTAATAGTATTTTATGCATCAAATTAATCCATTCCTTCACCCAGGTAAGTACTGAGGCCTGATGATTACAATTCCCAATGTGGCAACCCAAAGCCTCTTTTTCTGGAATCTTGCAACATTTTCAAGCTTATTCTTGTTCTTACTTTGTTCTGTTTTCCAATGGAGACCACCTTTTCTCTGCTGGACTATATATTATTTTCAATGTCAATAGCAAACTGGAAGACATACCTTCTGTGATCAATAGGCAAAAAAAATAATCTTTGCATGAGACTCATTTCGAAACGAGAGTTCTCTGGAAGCTTAGAACTAATGCTTTGCTTCTACTCCTGGAGAGAAAATGGGGTGATGGTGGTGTTAGCTTCTATATGTTAGGTGTCAATTAAAGAGATGTGTTAAAAAAAAAACTAGAAGATTCCTGTGTAATCTGAAGCCCTTATAACCTCTTGTAGCAAGCCAATTGCTCAGTAAAAGACTTCATGAAAACATCCAGAGATTAAATACACAAAAGCCTCCCTGGGTGTTTCTGTGTCCTGACACTCCAATTGGTTGGTAAACAATGGGTTGGGCTCATTGAAATCACAGAATGCAAAGAATTTCCACAGTGCTGAACTCCCTGAGGCAATACTAATAAAAAGAGAAGTGTTTTCTGGAATGAAATAAAAAGGCTGTGAAGCAAAGAGTGCCTACAGTCAAGGTGGAGTGAGGACAGCTTTCCTCTGAAAGAATAACTTCAGAAGATCTTTCAGAAGGGAGCTCTTATTTACTCAGAGAAGAACTACAACTTTCAACCCTGAAAAGGCATCATGGCTGAAAAACAGGACTACAATGATCTTTTACATAAGTATTCACATCTCTTTTATAGGTATCCGCTGAGGTTGGTCCATGGAATCCCCCTGATGGAACCTATTGCAAATCAGTGGGATCCCATTGAAAACTTCCAGGCAAGACCAGATGACTTAATCATCTCGACTTATCCTAAAGCAGGTGAGATGTTATGGGGCAATAAAATAGAGGGAAGGTGGCAGGAACAAAATTCAGGTTAATAAAGAGAAGAGTTGAGCACTGATCGCACAAAAATGTAACAAGCCAATCTTCGAGGTGGAAGTTTTGTTCAGATGTGACAAAAAAGCTCTTAGAACTGGGACAGGGAGTATGTGCTGAAAAACCGAGAGTAATGCATTTTTCCTTGCACCTTTTAAATCCTTTTTGGCTGAAAAATTGTCTGCTAACATACATTTTTCATGAGCACTTCTAGGGTTAAGTAGATTTCCCACAAGAGAGTCTGTGCTCTTGTTTTGATAATGCTGGAATTGCACATTAGGATAACTAGAAGCAATTATTCTGGCACGAGTTTCATAAATGGTGTTGATACGGATTAAATGTCATGTGATACTTCTTAAAGACATAAAACCAGTCTTTTTATAGAAATAGAACACGTTTGATTTTTTTGCTTTTCAACACATTGAATTGTCTCAGAAATGAAAAGGTTGAAGGTTGTCAATAGGAAACTGTAAGTTTTTAATTTGTACACTACTATTTCAAAATGCATGAAAGAGAGGAATGGAAAAATATGGAACTGTTGTAATCACGAGACATTTTTCTATTCTGTATTCTCTAAGCTTCTTTAGATGATCTCAAAAGCAATGAATGCTTCAATCAGGAAACTTCATTCGTCATTATTTTTCCATTTATACTTTCCAACAAAACATATTCTGTTTACAACCATATGCTAAGTCCTAACTAGGCTGTTTGGTTCCCTCCCCCATCCACAACATTTACTGTAAGCTATTTTTCCAAAAACTATTTTTATTTTCACAAATTTTGGATTCCCTCCAATTCTGCTGATGCTTTTTTGTTATGTGCAGGTGGTGCTGTTTTAATTCATATGAAATGGAATATTTATTTGCGCTGCTGCACTCAATAGTGCATTTGTGGAATGATGAATATTAATATTGCACCATTTATACAATTTAGAATATAGGCAGTATATAAGGGGTGGGCCCATTGTCATGAATTGTAAGGAGGGAATAAAGGGTTTGTACTGTCACCAAGCAATTGTCCAAATTGTTTCTGTCCTCTGGTTTTTCAGGTACCACATGGATGCAAGAAACTGTGGATCTAATACTAAACAAAGATGATTTGGAAAAGGCACACAGGGCCCCCATACATGTGCGGATCCCATTTTTAGAAATCTGCTCTCCAGCTCCTATACCTTCTGGTAAAGGCAGGAAGCACTGAAATCTTGATATCCAGCCCTAGATCTTGAAGATATAGGCTGCTAGACTGATATTGTGTTCTACCCTGCTTCTTCTTCCTCAGGAGTTGATAAATTGGTGAATACTCCATCTCCTCGTGTGATCAAGACCCACCTCCCCTTCCAGCTTGTCCCTAAAAGCTTTTGGGAAAATAACTGCAAAGTAAGTTCATTTAAGACTCGTATCTTTGTCTCATTCCTCAGCCCTAATCTACTGTCTCATGCATATCATTCTCTTCTCTGTCCCATTGCAGATGATCTATGTTGCTCGCAATGCCAAAGATAATCTGGTATCCTATTACTTCTTTGACCAGATGAATTTAACCCAGCCAGATCCAGGGCCCTGGGAGGAATATGTTACAAAATTCATGGAAGGCAAAGGTGTGTTGAAACCAGGCATATCTTTCTAGGTCTTTAGAGTTGCACTACAATTCAAAATATCTGGGGACTGGGATTTGCCTCCTTTATATACTTCTCTTAAGGGACAGTTGATTGATTTGGTCAGTATATTGGGGAATCCAACAGCTGAACCTTTGCTGAAAATACTTTTATGGGAAATATTTCTACTGTCTAGCCACTTGGCTCCTTTCCTTAGCGGATGTTAGTTGAGAGTATTTAGTTAGTCCCATTTATCTTAATTAATTAAGCAACTGTGTATACATTTAAAAGTAAAGGTTGATTTATAGTACCATGATACAACCTACAAAGCTTGCTCAGCAATTCTTTTGAAATGTACCTTTGAGGAATTTGTAATATCAATTTGGCTAAGCTACAAGAATTTGCAATAGCTTATTGGAAAATTGATCTTATGTTTGCTGAAGGCCAAAATTGGATCATACCATTAGCTCCTTGCCTGTCTTTATAAGATGCCACCACCAAAATTTTGTTTTGGGACACAGGTTCTTCATGGGCAGTTTCTTCTTACTTAGACCCTGGAGATGAATAAAGATGATACCAGAATTCTGTTTTTGGAAGCAGAGAATTGTCATGTTAGCCCAGTGAACTTTGTCTTGTATAGAAATCTTCTTGAATATCTATAATTTCTTATTCAATAATAATTTCTTATTGAAAATAAGAAATGCTTTCTTTTCATGTCTAGTACAACATCTTTTTCCATATTGCTCTTGTAGTCTGGACCAGTCTCATTTTTGGGCCAATCTCAGTCTTATCTGGCCAAGTTTTCTCCTATTTGATGACATCTTTTAAATTCAGTCTAACTATAGAGGCAGACAAGCTTAAAATTATTGTCCAGATCCATTGTTCAAATATTGTATCCTTCAATATTAAAGTATTTTTTTTCATTCTGCATTAGTAAATCAATTTTAAGCATTCATTTCCTTAATTTATAATTCTACTTCTGATGTTCAACCATCAAAGTCACACCCTATCATGTTTGGGTTTTTTTTAAAAAAAAATCAAAGCAAAAGCATTTTCCTGCAGGAAGGTTTCTTATAATTAATTCCAAAATCCTATTTCAAATTCATCTGGACCCTCAATCCACTTGTAACTTTATAAAATCAAAATTCCAATTAAACTTTTGCTGTTTATTCCCTCCTTCAAATTACTGAAGTCCTTAAACTTGCATTTAAAACTTATTTTACTAATAATTGAAGGAAATTCACCCAGAACTGTAAAACTGGTCCAAAAATTCCTAATAGCTGAAAAGTAGTTAACAAATGATTTTCAGAGTAATTAGAAAAGGAAGTACACAAAGCTGGTGTCTTTTTAAAAGGTGCTCATCAAGGTTTGAAAAAGATGGCTATTCTCTCATCTCCGAGAGTCCTAAATCCACCAGAAACGACTGTCTTGTGGTCTGTTCATGAGGAGCAACTGTATGGAGTACTTGTGGATAATCTCAAATCCTTTCCATACCCAGAGATGAATTGTAAAGAGTTCATCTACCCACTAATTCTTCATTCAGCCATGATTATTGGCTCTGTATTCCGTTTATCATTGTTTCTGTGGGCAATCTACTTCTAATATCTTGCCATGAAAAATGCAACAGATTTTCTGGTAGTCATGAGGAATCAAAAATGACTTAAAGGCTGAAAAACCAAAAAACAAAGTATCATTCAGAAGTTTCTTAATTGTTGTCCACACCCTTTTTTTCATAAGCTGATTTTCTCTCATGTGTTTCCTGCTCTGTTATCATCCCTTTAAATCACTGGGTTTAGTTTTACGTGCTAAAAAAATTAGCAGTGCCAACTGCTATTAAGGGATTTGTTGTCTCTAAAAACCTTTCAGGAGTCACATATGTGTGAGTTTCAGGCTATATTGTGTACTGAATTTTAATTGTTCAAAAACCCCATCCTAAGGTAGTTGTTTTTTTTTCACTGCAGCACTGTTGGCTCAGTATCCAATATTTTTTTTTATTGGAAACCACCTTATATAACTAGGAGACCATTGCTTTTCTAGTTGACCCTTGTCCCAATGATTGACCCTTGTTCCAATTACATTTGAAGTTCCAGAAAGAGAAGAATGTATTTCAGTCCATTCTGGAGATATGAAATCTGGAACCCCAAACTCACTTAACCGGTTTTAACCTGCTTATAAATAATCTTTTTTTAAAAAAAAATTTCTGCAAAACACTGACCCATAGATCAGTCAAAAAGGTTACCTTCAAAAGTTGTGGGAGCTTCATCACGGGAGACTTTCAGGAAGAGACTGGACTGCCATTTGTCAGAATTGGTGTAGGGTCTCCTGCTTGGGTGAGGGGTTGGACTAGTTGACCTATAAGGTCCCTTCCAACTCGGTTAATCTATAATCTAAATGGTCTGTGTATTTAAGTTTCTGAAAACAGCCAAAGTTGAAAATAATCAAGCTTAGCATGGTGTATAAATGCAGTTTCTAAGCTTGTATGAAAACAATCTTGGGTGCAGAAATGATGCACTCACAATAGCCTTTTCTCACCTATAATTATTTAAAGTAAGAGTTTTATCCTGTTTTGTATTTGATTCCTTTTTCCATTTCTCTTAAAAACCGGTTTCTGCTAGGGAATAGTTCAAATATTGGTTGAAGAAGAAAATGTTGGCAAAAGTTATAATTTTAGGTAGAAGGATTTCAATTAGGGTTGTAATAGAGCAGATTGATCCATTATACACACAGAAAAACTTTCAGTTGCATAAGAAGCATGTTTGTTTTTCATTTTTTAAATGTAAGTAACTTGTAGAAATCACCATTCTCATCATCCATTCGATGCTTCCTCTCAAGTGATGCTATTTAGTTAAAATTGTGCGGGTAAGCTTGATAAAAAATATAAAGTGTTTACAGAAGTATATATTCATCTATGCAAATTTAATTAAGTAATGCAGTGATAAATGAATTAAGTCTCTAATATTAAATGTACAGCAAAGGGACGGATTTTTTTGTGAGGGCCTACATTATCATTTGAATAATCTTTCAGGGTCAACTGAAAATGGGAAAGGTAAGAGCCATACAGACATCTCTCTTGCATATTCATTTATGCCCAATTTACCTCTCTGCCACTTGTAATCGCTCACTCATTGTAGGTAGTCCTCAACTTATAACCATTCATTTAGTGACCGTTCAAAATTGCAGCACTGAAAAAAGAGACATGGCTAGTTTTCACATTTATGACAGCATCCCCTGGTCAAGTGATCAAAATTTGGGAGCTTGGCAACTGGCACGTATTTATGGAATAGCAACAGCAATGGCAAGAACATTAGGCTTAGACTTACATATTGCCTCATAGGAAATATGTAAGTCTAAGCCTAATGTTATTACTTACATACTGCTTCATAGGCAGTTGAACAAGCAGAGTCAACAGGGAAAGCAAGATTTGCTTAATGACCACATGATTCACTTAACAACTGCAGTGATTTCATTTAATAACTGGCAAAAGTTGTAAAATGGGGCAAAACTCCCTTAACAAATGTCTTCTTAGCAACAGAAATTTTAGGCTCAATTGTGGTCAAGGACTACCTGTATTTCCTCACTTCCACTTTTCCATTCATTCATGCTCCTTTCTGAAGTACCTTTCTGTTGTTTCATATAAATCCGTCATCTTTTTGTTCTTTTTCATGCCTTCCTCTCCCGTAGAAATACATTCTGTACATATAACCCAACACAGCATGGAAAGGTATCTCCTTTTGTTTTTACTTTCTATCTACTCCATCCAGCTCAAAGCCTAATTCCCATTGTTTTCCCAATTACTTCTCTCCTCTCTACCACATTTGCTTTGAAAACATTATTGGGATATACGTGCCATTAATTCTTGTGAGATTGACAGGTAAGCGACCATGCATTACTGCATTGCTGTTGATGAAGTTATTTCATTAAATGATGATCTTTCTTCTTTTGTCCATCTTACTTTGCGACTTAGTTGCCTGGGGATCTTGGTATGATCATGTACAGCGTTATTGGGATGAGAAAGATAATCATCGTATTCTCTACGTCTTCTATGAAGACATGAAAAAAGTAAGTTCCAAATAGTGGAAGTTCCATATGAGGAAGTTCCAATTGGTGGAGAAATCCTTTAAGTGTTGTATAATCTTAGGGATTAAGCAAAGATCTGAATCACAGTTTCTTAGTAGTATCAATTGGTTATTGCTTTCATGTTGTGGTTCAGATGTATAGCATTTCATTGACTGTTGTTGAAAAGAGGATGTTGTGCTAATCAGTAGCCTGATGCAAGGGATTCTGTCAGTCCTCAAACAATGCCTACAGCATCCCAGAATACACACTCACAGCCCCACCATGAAATCTCATGAAGCATCTAAACCTCATAACGGGTGAGAATGAAAACTTCCCAATAAGAATGTTGAAATCTTTTGAGATCATAATGTTTTCACAGTTAAGATTGTGAAATTTTACTTTTTTTAAAATGGTTTTAAAAAAGAGTTTAATTGCAACAGTAAAAACTGATGTGATTGGAAAAAAGGAAAAAATAGAAGGTGCAGAAAAGGATGAAAAATAGAAAGAAATAGAAAAGAAAGAAAGTTAAGAATATAGTAAAGAAAATGAAAATAAATATATAAAGAAATTACCATACTTCCCACCTTTATCACAAGTACAAAAAAGGATAAACAATTATGGACAAATTTAATAACTTATCACCTTCTCTTAAAACAAATTCTTCCCATATCCCATATCTTATCTTATTAATAAATCCATAAAGCATCATCATTTCAGTCCTGATGTTAGCAAAAGTCCTTTGAGCAATAACAACATATGAAGAGCCAGTTTAGTCTCATGGTTAAGGTACTAGGCTAAAAATCAGGATACTGAGTTCTAGTCCTGCCTCAGCCATGAAAGCTGACTGGATGACTTTGGATAAGTCACTTTCCCTCAGTTAATGATGTCAGATTAAAGTAACAAACTGGCTGGTCAATTCCCATTGCAACCAAATGAATCAACGCTTAGTTGAATTGTGCGGGGGGGAGGGGGGGACCCAGACAGGAAGCAAAACTGGAATTCAGCAGAGACTTCCTCATAGTGAGCACAATTAACCAGTGGAACAACTTGCCTTCAGAAGTTGTGGGTGTTTCATCACTGGAGGTTTTGAAGAAGAGACTGGGCAGTCACTTGTCTGAAATGGTATATAAGATATCCTGCTTGAGCATGGGGTTGGGCTAGGAGACTTTCAAGACCCCTTCCAGCGCTATTCTCATTGATTGATTGATCCCAAAAGTGATTAGAAAAGGAAATATGTGAACCCAGTACCCTTTCCAAAGGGCTGACGAAGAGAACATAGCTCTTCTCTTGTCTCCCAGAGTTCTAAACCTCCCAGAGAACCCTGGCACATCTCAAGTGTATCTTTGAAATCTAGGAACTATAATTTTCTTCTCCAGCAGAAAAAATAATTAAACTATTTTATAGAACTTTTTAAGGGAAGTCTCCTACACTCCAGCTGTGTGGCCGCTACATGCTCTTTTGGATGCTACCAGCCATGAAAATGAGACTCAATTCCAACATTTCTTTACAGTACCAGTTAAAAGGGAGAGCTTACTCATTATTGAACACACACTACTGTTTCAATCCACACTCGTCTCCCATAAGTGAATTATCAGCCAGGCTAATTTTGGATTTAGTTTTAGATTAGATTAGATCTGTATTCAGAAATTGCCTGACCCTTCACAAATGTGGAGTACCTCAGTATTTGTGAACTGTTAGGGAACTTTACAAGGTTGAGCACCATTTTAAGTCCCCCCCCTTACAAATATCCTACTTTCCAATCTTCATGTTCCCTTACCCACATCTCCCCAAATTGATTGGATTGGTGCCAAATGACACTTAGTGGGAGAGAATTGAAGCCAAAGGAATTCACCAATTACTCTCCTCAGTTTGTCCTACATTAAACCCCAAGAATAACAGCAATTCTAGTCTTGGTATAGCAATGCAATAGCAAACATTGTTCCTGAAGATTTTTCTGCAGTTGACTCAAGGACTAGAGAATTTCAATCTGTCTGGAGGTTTCAACATTATTTTATAACTTTATACTGGAGTTTATAACATAATTTTATGGGTAACTAATTCCTGCCTGGATCTCTTGTGAAAGAATTCCAAAAAAACCTGCAGCTTTCACAGCAGTTGTAAGCCAAAATAATGTGTAAATAGGAAAATATTATTTGGAGATATAGAATGAATAAAATGACCAAGTTACTATTTTTTGTAACCCTATTTTAGATATGTTGAAATATTTTGGGGTGAATCACAGTACACTAAAGTTACTGGAAATGGTTTTGAAATCGTTTTTTTTCTGATTGGAAGATAATATGCTGAGTGGCTTTGCATAATTGAATTTAACTTTGTTTTAGTAATAGGAGAAAAGGGGGGAAGGAACTCAGGAATGTCTCTGCTTTAGGGGAGAGTAAACTTAGATACGTCGAATAAACATATTATTTGGTTCACACATTGCACAAATCCGAGGTTTGTAAAACTATGGTTTTTGAATAAATCATAACTCCAATGATTCAGACAACATGTGAACAGTGTGTGGTGGCCTAGTGGCTAAGACGCCTCCCATTCAGAAGATTGAAAATTCAATCCTAGACAGAAACAGGTATTTTTTATCTCAGGATGCAAAGAGAAATTTCTGCTGTGAACTCCAAGTACATATTTAATGATAATTAAGACAATCATATTACAGATTGTTTTTGACTTACAGGTGTAATGTAGCTGGCCCATCATGGTTCTAATTCAGGACCTCAGGGATTACCAAACTCATAATTTTAAATCCTGGGGTCCACTAATATGAATTTTGACTGACGGTGGCATGCTGACATTGGTGGGAGAGAGAGAGAGATCTGATGTAAACTCTCACTCTACCTCTCTCCTCCCCTCTCTCTTACACACACACACAAACACACAGAGACAAGGGTGGGATTCAAATTTCTTAACAACTGGTTCTTGGGTGTGGCCTAATTTGTGGATGTGGCTTTTGGTCATGTGACTGGCTGGGCATGGCTTGTATGTAAATATTATAAATATTTATGTAAATATTAAATTTTTTAATAAAAAAGAGCAACTTTTACCCAAAAGCAGGCAAAGCAGGCAAGAAGATTGAGTTGCTCACAGAATCACAGATTCACTTAGAGATCTGTATTTCTGTCATCGGCTATCTGAGTCTATCACATAAAATTTGTTTGCAAGCAAACTCACAAAATTAATTCACAACACGCCATGTGTGTAAATATTGAATTATTATTTTTTTAAAAAGAGCAACTTTTACCCAAAATCAGGCAAAGCAGACAGGCAGGTTGAGTTGCTCACAGAATCACAGAATCACTTAGAGATCTGTGTTTCTGCCATTGGCTATGCTGAGTCTGCACTGAATAATAGAACCTTCAGTCCTAAGGGAGGTTCGGCTCTGCTTTTAAGATCTAAAGATTAGCTAGAAAGCAGGAAATCCAACCATTTCCTGCTTTCTAGCTAATCTGAATCTCCCAGCACAGCAGAACAGCTGATGGTCATGGGGGGGGGGGGGGNGGGGGGGGGGGGGGGGGGGAGGAAAAAGGAAAAATAGCAACTTAGCAGGCAGGTTTGCCAGGTAAGAAGTGAGTGGGTGGGGAGGTAGGACCATGTGGGCGGCGCAGCCTTGTGTTCCTGCGCAACCTGGATTAATTGCTTTAGGGGGTGCTCTGGGGGGGACATTTCTCACGGACCACCGGCTGGTGACCATTGTTATAAATCATGATGGTTATAAAATAGGTTGGTTATGTGACCAGTCTGATTTTACAATTTTCTTTGAGGCTGTCATTAAGTGAATGCCGCAATTATTTAAGCAAACCAGTGGATTGCTATGGATATGGATTTTCTGAAAACTGAAAGTAAATGCAAAACTTCCATAAATATAATCCTGTGACCCCAGGATGCTATCAACATAAATATAGTCTGTTTTCTAATTGCTAAAAAATTCAGTCATATGATTTTGTCCTTTGCCTTTTTATTCGTCCATTCCTCCTCTTTTCCAGCCTTTATATCTTTTCAAAGTGCACATTTATCATATGAAAATGCCCATTTCACATTGAAGTTGTTCTCACACATTTGAAATCAAGTGTTTCTTCTTCCAAATTAGTGCCCAGGACAATTGCCCAGGACAATATATAGGTAAAAGAGATCCAAAGGTCATCTGATTTGACTTCCGGAGGTAAAACTATCTCCATCATTTTCTGCATCCTCTCACCAATCTGTTCAGTTTCTAAGAGCATGCAGTGGATTAATTTTACATTGCTCACATTGTGCTCTTTTCCCCATCCATGCCTATCTTCTGCCAGGATTTAGCCCGTGAAGTTCACCGTGTAAAAGATTTCCTCCAGGTCGACATGTCTGAAGATATTGTTCAGAAGATAGTGCATAAGGCAACATTTGAGATTATGAAAGAGAATCCCATGGCAAATTATGAAACTGTACCCAGTTCCCTCTTTGACAAGTCAAAAAGCTCATTCATGAGGAAAGGTAAGATCAAGAACCCAAAATGATGTTCTTTTATTTGTAGAGAGACTTTCCTTAAAATAGGAAAAAAAACCTGGCAATTTAAATTAGTTCTAAATTAGGAACCTTTATATCCAGAATAAGCAATGTTTTGGTAGCCATTGACACTGAAGATTTTTGTGAAGGTTAAGGGCTTGTGAATGGATGAAAATTCAGTCAGACATAGAGATGTAATTTCAGTTCCTTATTTTTCCCTGAATTTGAGGGAAGGAAATAGAGGGGAAAGGGCTACATTCATTCAGTGTTACTATGTTTTACTGCCATAATGTAACGTGAAACAGTGTCAGTCTGTCTGAGAGAGAGGCTGCCATCCCATTCATATCGGAGGCTCTGTTAAGACACTTCAGGGTTAAAAGGATTAGCTGGTGACATAATCCTTACCTGTGGGGGGGGGCTGCCCATGGGGGCTCCTTTCATAGTCCCATCAAAGAGCTGAAACAAATGATCATAGCTTACCCTGCCATGCAGCAGAAGTCAGGTCTCAAATGCGGGCTGACTAATCTCCAAACCAGAATCTTAACCATGTGAGCCACCGCACTCCAGATATATCAAGCTCTTCAGAGGATTTGATTTGGGCTGCCATCTTCTTAAACTTTTCTTGGGAGTAAGTTGCACTTATGAATGAATATGCACAGGAAGTCTAATGCTGGCCAAGAAGAACACATGAAAGTAACTATGACACAAATGTTACACACAAAACTGAAGCATATATAGAAAACCATTCAGGCATCATATCTATGAAGGTTCTCAGTCATCTAGGTTATAGTTATCCCAAAGGTGCTTTTTCAAGAGGCAACTAAAAAAGCCAGTTGCCTTTTGAAAAAGCACCTTGGATACATTTAGAAATCAGAAATTATGTATATGAGAGATGCTCCAGAATTTGTTTTGCTTTTTTGTTTTGTTTTTTGTTTTTTAATTTTGTGAAGAAGCAGAAGCAGGGTAACTTCATCACTGGGGCTCTACTACAAATCTTCTGGAAAACAAACCCACCGGTGGATCAATCCCAAGTTTCCTTTTGCTTTTTTCAGAGAAAGCTGGAGAAAAATGACACCTGCCTTTTATAAAATAATCTGGGTAGTGATCTCAGATCTTCGGAGAGAATATGGTGGAATTGCATTTGCGGGTGTAATCTAAGGCTTTTCTTGATCTTGAAATTCCCCCTAAGTTTTTTTTATTCTTGTTGCATTTCCTCAGGTACAGTTGGTGATTGGAAGAACTATTTTACAGTGGCTCAAAGGGAGGCATTTGATGCACATTACCAGCAGAAGATGAAAGGGACAAATTTACATTTCCAGGAAGAATGACAGACCCAAGAAATTATTTTCTCTGGGACTTGGACAAATAAGTAAAATACAGTCCTTAACAGTACACTATTGTTGCAATAAATGAGATTGCTATTAAAAATGAGGATACGTATCAATATGAGGAAAAATAGGCTCTGTTGTGGTTGAGTGATTGAGAGAAAGGACCCAAATTTTCTAGATAAAAGTAAAAGCTAGAAATAAAGAGGTTGAGAGTCTGGAAAGAATGCAGAGAAGAGCAACAAAGATGATTAGGGGACTGGTGGCTAAAACATACAAATAACAATTGCTGGAATTGGGCATGTCTAGTTTGATGAAAAGAAGGACTGGGAGTGACATGATGGCAGTGTTCCAATATCTCAGGGGTTGCCACAAAGAAGAGGGAGTCAAGCTATTCTCCAAAGCACCCGAGGGTAGGACAAAAAGCAAAGGATGGAAACTAGTCAGGGAGAGAAGTAACCTAGAACTAAGGAGAAATATCCTGACCGTTAGAACAATTAATAAGTGGAACAGCTTGCCTCCAGAAGTTGTGAATGCTCCAACACTGGAGATTTTTAAGAAGAGATTGGACAACCATTTGTCTGAAATGGCATAGGCCTATAGGGTGTCCTGTCTAAGCATGGGATTGAACTAGAATCCCTTCCAATTCTGTTATTTGGGTCTCAAGATTTCCCTTAAATATTGTGAAATTGTTTTTATATTTTCCAAAGTGTGTTTAGTATGCTCTAATTATAGTTAGCCTAATTAATCCACAGTTACTTGATAAAGAGATGGGTGACATACAAATTTAACAAATAAATAATCAATACCATATTTTAAATTTTCTGTGCAAACTGTTCTGAAAAGGAGTCTCTGAGTCCATAGTTTCTATTGAAGAGAGAGGGAAAATTGGTTACAATCAACCTAGTTGCTTTCTTCAGCAGAGATATCATCTACTAGATCCATTGGTAGTTTTAGTATCTATCAGTTGAAGGTATTTAAATGTTGATATTTCCTTGACAGAAAAAAATACAAATAGTTGTCACTGCCTGGAGCCATAAATTCTCAAATATTATTCTGCACTACATCAGTTGCAATGTTAGTAACCAGGATCCAGTTGCAATAAAATCAAAGTGAAGATAGGCGGTGCTAGGGTGGTTATTATTGTGGTTTAAGTTCTTAGCCAGTTATCAGTTCCCCAATGTGTATCTTACATTTCTCTTAAGATTGGAAATTGATATAATTTCTACAGAGACTCACATGTGACTTTGCAGCCATAAATTAGATTTTAATGGCACTTCCTCACTTGACTTTACTAGAAATGACTTTATAAATTATTAAACACTGAATTTCCTGGCAGAGCCTGCTACAGTCCATTAATTCAGTACTTACCTTTTGCTTTAAATAAACATTTAACATTTGTAGATTAACATTTAAACGGTTGCATCATATTTCCCCAGTGTGGTAGATTAGTTATTAATCTATTCTCACCCAACTGGAAATTTTCCATGTCTTTTATGAGTATGTGCATATCTAAATATTGGAAAAGGCAGATTTCAGGAAAAGGTCCATAATGCAAGTATTTGGGTTATTGGGTTTCTTGCAGTCTAAATATCACAAGATACAAAATTATACTCCTGTGCTTGGTGTGAGTCCCATTGATGCCATGGACTCCATTACCTATTTGTTTGCCTAGGCCTCTGTTGGAGAAGACCTAATATTTTCCTCAGGTCAAGTGGGAAAAAGTGGGCAATCAGTTAGAACAGGGGTCTCCTGTGTTGGCGACTTTAAGACTTGTGGACTTCAATTTCTATAATTCCTTGGCCAGCCATGCCACAAGTCTTAGAGTTGCCAATGTTGGAGACCCTGACTTAGAAGAACTTGAAAACAGCTAAGAATGGAAAGCAGCTTGAATATATGTGGTGAGGGGATAGGATATTTGCAATGAATGCAGAAGCTGGTAAACATCATCTGTTCTTCCATTACCTAACCATTGGGAGGTCCATACCAGCCACAGGTCAGGCTGAAAGAGCAATTCATTATGATTTACCAGTGGATAATGTGGTAATCAAATCTATCTTCTGTTCATAGCATGAGGCATAGAGGGTGGCCAATACATCTTATTATCTGAATATTTAATGAAAATTTTATTTTCCAAAATTTTGTTATCTGGGATTCAGTGGAAAACAAACCAAATAGAAAGTCATAGTCTATTTGTTCAAGTGATAGAGGCTTGAACATATCATAGAAGGTCAGAAGATTTTTTTTCAGAATGGCTGAAACAGAAATTGTAAATAAACTTTGTGCTTGATTATTTGACACAGTGACCTGACCGTTCCCAAGGCAAATTCACCTCTGTACCTTTCATAAAATCCACAATAAAAAAATAACTGCTTTTAGCTGTGTCCAATAAAACAAACTGGTAAGCAACGAGTATGAACTCTACAGGCTTTTCAATATTACACATATTACCCTCAATTACAATGGAATGTTTGTGAAATGGAACCAACAGATTTATTATTGTACCAGGATGGAGAAGACAAGAACTAGCTTTTAATCATTTCAAACATTCTCATCATACTTTGTTCAAGGATGATGGTGACCTTCATATGTGGTGACTATAGCTTCCAGAATTCCCTGTCTGGCATCTGCAAGGGGCATCTCTAAGGGTTACACAACAACTCTATAATTATTCTGGGAAGGTATCAAATATCAAAGTTAGGGTTCCCAACCTCGGGGACTCCCTTATGTTTTGGTCTTTGAAGACCAGTGTTTCTCTTATCTCAGCAATTTTAAGATTTGAGGACTTCGTCTCCTAGAATTCCCTAGCCAGCAGGAAATTCTAGAAATTGAAATCTAAAGTCACTGAGATTGAGAAATGCTGATTCAAATTGTATTCTTGATTCATTTTAATCTTGTACCAGTTTACATGAAAGAGGACTAACTTTCCCTTACACATAAGGCTCAAGTATACAGAGAGATAGCTTTTCTCATTATTCCACTTACAAGAGCATTAACTCCCAGAATCCTCAGAATGGTCAGGCTGTCTGAAAAATTCTGGGAACTGAAGTCCAAACCTTTGGATGATGCCCTGATTGGGAAAGCCAATGATAGGGTGGCATACATTCCAAGATGAGGGGAGAAACTGTACAGTGTGGCAATAGTCCAACCTACAAGTTACATGGGAGAGTAATGGGCTAAATAACATGAATTATGCTAGGTGGATGCATATTTGTCCACTGAATGCATTGGATAACAACTTCTATTATCACTATCAGGCAAAAAGGGGAATAAATGGAGTTGACAGTGTGTACAAGTAGTCAGAATAACAGAATAACAGAGTTGGAAGGGATCTTGGAGGTCTTCTAATCCAACCCTCGACTCAGGTAGTAAACCTTACACCATTTCAGACAAATAGTTATCCAATCTCTTAAAAACTTCCAGTTATGGAGCAATCACAACTTCTGGAGGCAAGTTTGTCCATTGATTAAATGTTCTAAAGGTGAGAATATTTCTCCTTAGTTCTATGTTGCTTTTCTCCTTGATTAATTGCCATCCATTGCTGCTGCTTCTTTCCCAATAAATTTTTTTTATTTTTATATTTTAAAAAACATCTCTTTTGGTGAACAATATGGTTCCAGGTTTTTACATTTCAATACAAACATGACCATAGTTCCATATTCATCTTTTGTATTCAATTTCACATAGTATTCCATTTTCATTTAAATATTCTCAAATATTTTCATATTCATTACGCTTATTTTATCCAATTCCAATTCATATCATAATTATTTCATTTTTCTTTATTCTCATATCTAAGATTCTTATTTCATTTCTATATTCATTACACATATTTACTTTTATCTGTCACATTTGCAATTTTATCACATACTATTATTCCATTCATTGTTCAATAGGTTTCATCCTAATTCTAATAATTCAAAAGTTGTCCCCTTTAATTGTCAATTCAAGTTTGCCACCCCTTTGCCTTATACACTCTCCCAACTTATTCTTTTTAATTCCTTATAAAGATTTACCATAATATAGTCATTTTTATCATCGCATTCTACATTAATAACAATAATTTCCTCACTACGAAATATTATATGTGCATATATATATTTGAGTCAGATTCTGCATAGTATTCTTTTTCTTAATTACATTCTAAATCATCTATTTATTTTAAAAAATGTTACTCTATTCAATTAATTTTAGACTTTCTAAGTCCGATAAGTCTTTCCATTACAATTCTCATAGCTCATTTTAACTTTATTCATCGCTTTATTAAATATCAATTAATAATAAATTCCCATTTCCATATCTATTTGAATTAAATCTATATCTGATTTAACAATAATCCTTCAAAAAAAATATCAGTTCCATTCTTTTCTATTTTTAAATCTATTGTCACAACTCCAGTGATGAATGATATGGAGCCGAGAAAACTAAGGGTCGATACGGCAGTAATTGCACCTCCCTTACCTCGAGGAATGGACTTGACTGTGTAGCTGTGTCAGAGATATGATGAGACAATCCGCAAATCAGACAGTCCTGGAAGATGGCTATGGCTATTAGATAATTATTAAGATGGCTGGAAGATGGCTATAGCTGTTAGATAATTACTAATGAGTGTTATGTATAAATATAGCTCTGGGTTGTAACACAAGCCAGAACTGACTTTAATGTATTTTGCTCGCTTGTTTCCCGCTATTTTGGCATGAGAGGCGAATAAATACTTCACTAAAATCTACAAGCATGAGTGATCTCTTAATGGGCAATACGTCGGATGAACAGCTGAGATCGATATTCTTGTATATCACCCCAATGTTGCCTTGCAGAATCCCCTTTCCTGTTCTACTACCCATTATCTCTCATCATCCTGACTATATAATTTCTTTTCATTTTTGTTTGCTTTCTGCTTCCCATCATTTTCTGGTCCTTTCTCTTAATTCCTCTTTTTTCCTTTATTATTTCCCTCCATTTCTTATTCCAATTATTTATTTTATCCCCCTGCCCCTCTTGATTTTTCCTCTGTAATTCCCTGTTTTGCTTTTTCCTTTTCCTCTGTTTAATTTTCCAAACAATTCCCCATTTAATTATCACATCAAACCTCAAGTTTTTAGCTTTCTTTTTTTTTCCTGTTTTAATATTCATTGTTCCACTTGTTCTTTAAAGCTGGTTTCCTCTTTATTTAACTCCTCCCCCTCTGGTTCTCTTTGTTCTTCTTCAATCTGTGCTGCCATTTCTAATTTTTGTAGTATCCTACTGCACATTTCCAAGCTTTCTTTCATCATTTCCTTCATGGAAATGTAGTTCCAATTTTATTTCCACACATAATTCTCCCATTTTGTACACTTCTTTTTTTCCCTTTCTTTAATATTTATGTCCAGTCCAATTGTCTGGTAGTTTATTACAACTAGCGTCTTTTATATTTAATTTCAATAGTCAATGTCCATAAATCTTTGTTTCCAGATTCCAGGTTCCTTCTGTTAATTTCTTTCCCAACTTTTTCCCAAAGTCACCAAATAATCTGAGGGCAATTTCTTCACATATTTTTTTTTCCTTGCAATATTCTAGTCTTTCACTTTTCAGAATTTTAATTTTATTGTAATGGAATTCCTTTTTCCTTTCAAATTCCAATTTTAAAAAAACCAAGCACTTTTCAGAGTCACTGAAATTTTCCTTTACCATTAAGTGGCGCTCTCAGTTCTGTTTCCACGTTCCACCTTTTCTTTTCACTTTTTCCTTTTTTTAAGCTGTTATTAATTTCGCTAATTCTGATTATTAGCTATTATTTCTTAACACATTCAATTCCAGCATTTAATTATGCCTATTTGATGCCAAAATCCAAATAATTATCCAGTTTAATTTCCAAGCCTTTTAAAATACAATATTTTCCTCTGAATTTTCCACCTTCAAATTAATTCTTTTCGAAGTCCAAAGCCAACTTCACAAGTTTCCATTTTTCTTCACTCTCTCTCTGATCACCGCTTCTACAATCTTTCATTAAAAAAAAAATTGTTTCTTAATTCCAGGGTACCTTAATTTCCATGTTTCGTCTGGTTCAACTGCTCACAGCTTCACTGCTCCAGCACAGTCTTAGTTTCCTGGACTGCCTCCCATCTTCATGGTGCCATTTTTGACCACTGCTGCAACTTGTCTTTGGAGGGGTTTTACCTTATCATGGAGGGAAGATATGGCTCCCCTCAACTCTCCAGGCAGTCCCCCCTTTCTTCACCCCTTCAGGGTGGTTCTGGTATTGATGAGGATCCTCAAACAAGCGCGCACAGAGTGATACTATGCACAATAGTGGATTCCTCTCTGATGCGATGGAAGCACAAACAGAAGTCTCATCCATCCATTGCTTCTTGTTCTCCCTTCAGGTGCTTTGGAGAATAGGTCCTTGATTGGTGACCACATTGGGACCAAATTTTTTATTGCTAAGCGAGCCACACCCAATTTCATGATCTTTTGTATCACAGTTGTTAAGTGAATCACTGCAGTTGCTTAGTAAATCATGTGGATGTTAAGTGAATTCATCTTCCTCTATTTACTTTGCTTGTCAGAAGTTTCTGGGAAAGTTACAAATGGCAATCACATGACTCTGGGTCACTGCAACCAGCATAAATACATGCTAATTGCCAACATCTCGAATTTTGATTACAAGAACATGGAACAAGATTTTCTGTTTTATGAGACATCCCACTCTTATCCCATACAACAATTAACTCAGTATCAGGTTTTAACAGACAGTGAAATCTGTAAAATAAATCATCTGTTAAAAACTAATCATCATTCACAACATTTTGGTTAGATTCATATCAGACAATGGCAGAAAAGGAGGAATATACAAAGCTAGAGCATTTAACCAAACCCTAAACATATTTAAATATAATTCTTAAATCCCAACCACAATACCATCATTCATTAGTGAACCAGGCAAAATAGTGCCAGTGGTAATAATACCTTTTATGTCACTTCTATATTCTGAAGATTTGAAGGTAGATAGAAAGCATTAAAACTCAGCATTTCACAATTAGGATGTTTTATGCTGGTTAACAGATTCTAGGATGTGATATCCATAATGTAAAAGATGTTTAAAAAAATGTTGCTGGAATTGGGTATGTCTACTTTAATGAAAAGAAGCACTGGGGGGAGGGGGCATGGTAGCAGTGTTCCAATATCTCAGGGGCTGCCACAAAGAAGAGAGGTTCAACCTATTCTCCAAAGCATCTGAAGGCAGGACAAGAAGCAATGGGTGGAAACTAATCAAAGAGAGGAGCAATCTAGAAGTAAGAAGAAATTTCCTGACAGAATAATTAATCAGACTTGACTACAGAAGTTGTGGGCAGGAGTCACCAACCATTTGGACCTCAGGGCTATTAAACTCATAATTTTAAATCCCAAGGATCACTAACTGGTTCTGTGAGTGTGGCCTAATTTTTGGGTGTGGCTTGGTGGTAATATGATTGGCTGGGCATGGCTTGGATGTAAATATTATAAATACATATAAATATTGATTTTTTTATGAAAAAAGAGCAACTTTTACCCAAAATCAGGCAAAGCAGGCAGGCAGATTAAGTTGCTCACAGAATCACAGATTCATTCAGAGATCT
>BHFT01058918.1:0-37629 GCA_004320025.1 Laticauda laticaudata
GATGTTTTTTAGATGTAGGGACTTTTTATAGAAGATAGCAACACCACCTCCTCTACGGATTTCACAATCTGATCGGTCAACATGATAGTCTCTTACTGAGGTAATGGAATCAAGGAGAGATGCATTGAGCCATGTTTCACAGAAAAATATAATGTTGAATTTAGCCGTATTTAATAAGAGGAGAAATTCAGCTATTTTATTTACAAGGCTTCTTGCATTGAGTAGCTTGCATTTAAGGCCAGTTGTGGTTGGAATAGTTGCCAGTTGTGGTTTGAGGTAGTTAGGGGTGTGCGTGCCTAGTTTTGAGTGATGTTGAAGTAGTGTTGAGTGATGAGTAGCCTCCTTTTCATTTCATAGGCTTCAGACAATCGATAGATGTTTGCAAATTTACATAAAGCCCATGGCTAGTAGAAAGCAAAGACATGGGAGGGATTCATTGCGGCCCCCAGTGGTCTTGCCTTTCTTTAAGGGTGAAATGAAATGCTTTGACACATATATTTGAGGAAGGAGTCCCCAGGTGCCCTCTCCCTCAAAGACTCTTCCTCCATGTGCTGATATCTTCATCCATGTGCTGATATCCATGCAGCAGTCCTACAGGGTTTGGGAGAGCAAGTTCAACCCATCTGCCCCTTCTCCAACTGCTAGGAATCATCTACCACTACCCCATGGGTTTAGACAGCATTCTTCTTGACCACTTTCTGTAGACATTTGCATCAGCTTCTTCATCTGAAATGCCTTTTTTTCTAGTTTGGCCATTGATGCTTCTAGAGCAAGGTCAACCTGAGCTCTTCTATTGATCCTGCCTTATATCTTGTTCTCTACTCTTGTCTCTTCTCTTTGCCTGTTAAACCTGATGTCTTCTCTTTGCTCTCAGTTCTTGGCTTCCCGTTGTTGTTTATGGTCCCATTTTCTCATGAATGTTTTTATTAAGAAAATGGGTGATGGAGTCATAGATATTTCTGGTGGCACAGTGGTTAGTGTGCAGTACTGCAGGCTACTTCTGCTGACTGCCAGCTGCCTGCAGTTTGTCAGATCGAATCTCATCAGACTCAAGGTTGACTCAGCCTTCCATCCTTCCAAAGTGGGTAAAATGAGGACCCAGATTGTTGTGGGCAATAGGCTGACTCTATAAATGGCTGTAAAGCACTGTGGAGCAGTAGTTAAGTCTAAGTGTTATCGTTATTTTGTTCTTACAGATGTCATATCTTCTAAAAACTTTTTGCAGCAACTGATATTATATTGGACTGTTACACTTGAAAGCCTCCAAAAAGTGTTATAGTTGGCTGCATTGATGTAGAAGGTTAATAAAATTTAAATTTCACTATTTTGTGAATCAGTGCAACCTACTTAGGCTAAACACTAAGCCCTTTCGTGCTATGCAGTGCAGGAAATCCTCAACTTACAGCAGTCACCGCCAACTTTTTGGGCACCAAGGACCGGTTCTATAGAGAGAGGTTTTTCATGGACTGGAGGGGACGTGGTTTTATGTGCTGGCTGCATCCTGCAGATGGGGCTTGGCTTGTTTGCATGACCTGGTTTCTGACATGCCATGGCCGAGTGCTGGTTCACAGGGGCTGGTGACTTACAGCAATTCATTTAGCAACCATTCAAAGCTACAACAGCACTGAAAAAAGTGATTTATGACAGTTTTCCACACTTATGATCATCACAGCATCCCCACAGTCACATGATCAAAAATCAGGCACTTGGCCGCTAACTCTTACTTATGACAGTTGCAATATGCCAGGGTCATGTCACTTTTGGTGACCTTCTGGCAAGCAAAGTCAATGGGGTAGCCTGATTCACATAACAATGGTGTGACGACCTTAACCACTACAGTGATTCACTGAGCAACTGTAGCAAGAAAGGTCATAAAATGGGGTAAAATTCTCTTCACAACTGTCTCTTTCGGCAACATAAATGTTGGACTCAACTGTGGTTGTAAGTCAAGGACTACCTGTGTATAAAATTAACTCATAGGTATTTCATCCCCCTAGCTGCTGGGAAGACCCATCAACTGGGGAATTGTCCAATGGGAATATATGGAGGTGAAATGCCTGGAAGTTTGGGATCCTTATATATTCCTTCCATGTTTTTTTCAGACATTGTTTGCATCATTCTCCATCCTCATGCAGGTTGCCACATCAAATCACCACTGGCACACTATTGTCAGACTCATCTCTGGCATATTATTGTCAAGGAGAAATGTAAAGTGCTAATTATGTGATAATGGATGGGATAGAACAAGTTCCCATGGGATTACATTGTTATCCGACGTCTACAATAATGGCATTGAATCCTTAGAACCTAAAAACTTAAATACTGACAAAAGTAAGACATTATTACAGCTGTCACAGATCCTTTCCATACAGACAATCCTTGTTTAGTGACCATAATTGGAACCTGCACATCGGTGGTTAAGCAAAGTGGTTGCAGACTGAAATCACAATTGTGCTTATACAACTGATCTTACTTCAAAAATTGTCAATGAGGGGACTGGTCACAAAGTTACTTTTTCAGCAGGAATAGTTATTCAGCAAGGTAAGCTGCTGAACAAGAGCTACCTATATACAGGCAAAATACTTGGCCAGAAGCTTTCATCAGATTTGCATAAAGCCTTCTTTTGCCTCTGCCCCACTTGGCATCTGAACTCAGACTTGTACCACTGAGAAAAGAAATCAAGTTAAGTGATCTTGTGGATTTTGTCAATTATTCGGTTAAGTAATTATTCAGCTTGCCATCCTAAACATACTTACCGCAGAGAAATTAACTGGGTTATATTTATGTTTGAGTAAATGTGCTTAGAATTATGCCTTCTAATGTCCTATTATGTGGAATTATGACAGTAAACATGGTTTGCATTATGCTGCAGATCTGAATCCATTTGCATATGAGAAAAACAGTTTAAATATAACTAGTGTTATATTAAAAGGAAGGTTACTGCTAGAACAACAAGCTGATTCTTCTCCCTAAAGCAGGGAATTCTTCTTTTAAAGCCCCTGTCACACTACACCAACGGATGGAAAGAGGATGTAAAACAGACAAAAAAGCTTGCCATCCGTTGGTTAACGCGATGTACTCACTGCCTCTGTTTTGCTTCCTTCTATCCGTCCAGCATCCACGTTATTGACGTTTTCATTGCTCAGAAAGTTTTGAGCTGCCAAGTCAACATTTCGCAGAAAATGTATCCAATTCGTTCGTTCTGCATCCGCCACGCATCTCCGCTACACATCGTTCTCATCCGTTGACGCATCTGCATTGCCGCTTAGGCATTCCGCTGCGCATCCCGCGCATCGCATGCCGATCAGCCGCAGGGAGGAAAGCGGACGGACGCAGGAACGGATGCAGAACGGAACGAAAGCATGGAAGAATTGGAAAAATACGTCCGCAGAGGGAGCTATCTCAGATATTAAGGATGTCAGAGATGCCTAAGAGGAGATGCAAAGGGCAGCCTGATAACTGACTATAAAAAGGGGGAGCAACACATCTGGATCTCACTGTCAACCAGCCGCCTGCTGCCGAGAGCTCTGCAGCCTTCATGCTGCCGTGCTTCCTCTTCCACCATCCAGCTCATGTCCACACGTGGATCGTGAACACAGTCCTTTTTTGGCAGCCAAAATCCTTCTGCAAACCAACGTCGCGAAGCCATCTTACAGGCTCTGTGATACTTCTAATATGTGGGGAAGAAAAAGGTGGCACCCAAGAAGGCATCTTGGTCCAAAAGATGTTTGCCAGAAGAAGCAAGGATACACTGCTACAACAAGCTGATGGTGGCAGCTCAGCGAAAGAAGACACATTTTCGGCTGCATCATCCAGAAACTTCATGGGATCGACCTCATCCATGGTTTGAAGAAGAAGATGTGCAGCACTGACACCCCAGGTGACACACAACTGGCAGAACCCACTCCAGCCCACCTGGCATTGGGCTCAAGGGGCACTGTCACATATTGTGTCACTGCCTCAGTGATACGACCTACAAGTATCATGGTCAGTACGGCTGAAGAGGGTGCCACCCAAATCACAATCAGCATGTGTCAGACGAAGTGGTGCAGGCCATCACGGAAGAATACAAAGGAGAGAGCATTCATCAACAGTGCCCTCTCCACTGAAGAAGGAATGGAAGAAAGTTCAGAGCAGTGGGTAATCAAGAACAGTGGAACATTCCCACAGACCGTTGGAGCCATAGATGGCAAGCCACGTGGCTGCCAAAGTTCTCTCCAGCCGAAGTCGGCAGCTCCACTTATTTACAACCTTTACAAGGCTTCTTCAGCATCATCCTCTCGCGCATGGTCGATGCTCGACTACAAAATTCAATTGTACATCGATGCTTCAGGCAACAGCTCATCTTCCTAGATGCCAGCGTACAACGCCAGTTTTTACCTCAAGCGAGGAGCTGGAAGGCAACCTCATCGTGGGCTTCCCAGATCCAGACCCCCTGCCCAAGCGACGTACAACAAGGATGTGCCCCTACGCTCATACGTGGGGGATGAACGCCTTCCTCCCTCAGAACACTACTCATGAAGCCCTTACACTCTCCAGACTCCTTACCCTTGGAAGAGAGGATCTAATCAACTTACAGGCTGTCCAGAGGAGCAAAGGCAGGTGTGGGAACAACGGGGCCTTGGCATCTCTTGCCAACAGGTTCCAGGTCCTTCTCACCACATTCTGCAAAAAGCAGTCTGCCAGGCACAGACCAGGAGTGAAGTGAGGATCATTAGAAGCTTGCTGCATTCCGTGCACGATATCTTATCGCGCATCCCACTACGCCACTGGTCTTGCCAGAACAGGCTTCAGTGAGACCTCCAAAAGGCAATAGGCGACAACTGAGGCACTGGGGAATAAGGGAGAAATAGGGCCGAACGACCTGATAGACAAGGGTTGACTACTGGATGGTATAAGTGCAGAGACGCAGACAGAGCCATCACGTGAGGCAAGAAGCACAGTCGCAGCAAGTCTGACCACTGGTAGAGCACAAACTCACCAGCGGAAGCAGTGAGTAGACGACAGGCATGATCATCTTAACGATGGATGCTTCCTTCACCTGTATCGTCAGTCACACACTGAGAGCCGAGATTTGGGCATGTATGTTAGGTGTGGCCTTTACACTGGAGTTGAACAGGTCTAGTATTCTAATAAAGATTGTTGTTATGTTAAATGTTGTGGAGTCACAATTGCTTGACATGCGCTTACATTGATTATTATTCGCATGGTCAAGAGATGATAGAGGTGGACGGGTGATTCCACATAGCAGCCCTACTATGCTTGCACTTGAGTCTGGACGGTATGTTATCTCATCCCACAGCTACTACCAATACATACCCCAAGGAACCGCCCATTGCCCACGCTATCGATTTAACCCATCCACAACCTGCAAGGTTTAACCATTTCTTAAGTATCCACAAACACTTTTTAAAAAGAACACAGAGACAAGTTGATATACATCAAAATAGATATATTTTACAAGATATATACTAACAATGAATCTCTGGCACTCACCTCTTCGGGTGCGAATCTCCGTCTCAGGAGGGGTGAAGGGTCCAATGTGCTGCCGGAGGTGGCTTGGTGCTGGAGTGCTTATTCATGCAGCTCCTCCAAAAGGAGAAAGCCCACCCAGAAGATGCAGCCCGTGCTGCAGAACCCCCAGTCAAGAAACCAGAGTGGAGGGTCGCAGGAGGCCCGGCGATGCGATACTCCATGTCCTTCTTCCTAACGACTCGGCCCAAGTCTACATGCGCCTGACTGGCGTGCCTGTGTCCTTCAAGAGGCATGCCTTAGTCTGCGTTGACTCGTCTGGATCGACTAGGGAGGCTGGCAGGATACAGGTGGCACCTCCCGCTACAGGCTGTCGGCCCAAGCCAGGTGCAGGCGCGCAGAGGCTCGGCAGGAACAGGCGTGGCACGCAAGGCAGGGAGGCTGCGGACACAGGAGGCACGCAAGAGCCTGAGCAGGAAGGCTGGCAGGGCAGGCCAGGCACAAGGTCTTGATCAGGACAGAACGGGATTCTGGCAGGCATGCAGAGGGGTCACCAAGGACTGTCAGGCAGACATGGCTGGCTCGATGCTTAAGGCTGGTCACGGTCCGAGGCAGCATCGAGCTAAGTCGCTGGGCAGGGGCCGCGCAGACAGCAAGCTCTTTTTGTCAGGGTCAACCTGGCAGGGAGGCTGGCAAGCAAGGCTGGGAAGGCAATGGCTGGCAAGTCAATGTCTTGTCGGCGAAGGAGCATGCAGGCATGGCAAACGAGCAAGGCAGTTTGTACTTTGTCTGGAAGCAGGTCTTTCCTCTGAATGGCAAGCCTGCTTTCCGAGTGCTTCCGTTATATCGCGGGGCTGACGCCATATGCATCCTCTTACCCCGCATCCAATGCGGCAACTTAAAAGACTTTCGCATTTCCGCTTATGTGCTTTACCGCTGCAAGTAATCTGAAGCAATGCTGGTGAACGCAATTCACCTACGTACCGCTTCATCCGCTCTGCATCCGCTCTGCATCCACTGTAATTCTCGTGTTCGCATAAGTAGTCGAGTGTTTCCTGTAGCCTATGCTCTCAAATGATCATATTTTACCGCTTTGCATGAGGTCCCCCGGGAAAGCCGTATCGCCGCGATATTAGCGAGTGCGGTGCAATACATATTAAGACGTTTACATCGCGCTGGGCTTTCCACCATACCGCATATGATTCCCACCCGCTCTCAATCCGCTCCCTGCCATCCTCCCCACACGCGTCCGCGCGTTAATTCTCGACTCCGGATTTAAGTAGCAAAATTTTTGCACTTACTGATATGCGATACAAGCTGAGCAATGAACATTTTTCTCGTCAGCTCTCGTGGTCTGTGTTCTGGATCCCCTCGTTGGCATGTGTGACACGGCTTAAGCCCAGCTAAGTGGTATAAGTAACCCACAATATATTTATAGGTATTATTAAGAACTGCACAGGTAGTATGCTCAACTTTATAATGTTACAATTGTACTGTCAAGGGAATCTCAGTCATTGAGCAAAATGATCAATTCACTGAGTCCACGCCACATGACCACTGTAACGCGTTAGAACAGACACTGAATTAAGCGATTGGTCAGTGATGACGCATATCCCCAGCTCTCTCTATGATTAAGTTTGTGCTTGTTAGAGCAAAAAGTACTTAAGCATTATCAAATGTTATCCGACTGCCACTTTTGTAAGGAAGGTACGGTCAGCTCCTACAACTTGGACACGGGAATTCTGCATTGAATGCAGAAGCAAAGCCTTGGATTTGTGATTCCCCAAAGCTTACTTTCTGCAGCCCCTTCAAGAAGTTCCTTCCTTCCATGCTTGAGCAAGGAACTCGGTTTGAGGACTGTTTAGAACGACCACAGACGCTCAGACCTTTGTATCTATCCATCGGTTTTCTTCAAACCAGTAGAGTCCTATACTACTTCTGTGTGTGGTGAGTGCGAACTCCTGTAACTGGGATTGAAAAAAAATATGTAACCCAGTAACAGAGTTAGAAGGGACCTTAGCGACCCCATCCCTAGTCCGAAGCGCCCCTGCCTCTCACAGGAAGCCAGTTTCTATTAAAAGCTGCCAAGTAGTTGGTGCACACCCATAATTTCTAAAGCATTTTTTCCAATTGAGGATATGAGATGTGGTCTAGGAAATTTTTCTCTGCCTGTATCTTTAGTTGCTTTCTCTCTCTTGGTGTATATTTTCCGTCATTGATTTACTTGGTTTGCGCAACATCTAGTTACATGGACACTTAAGATGCTCCCCTCGTTTCGGTGTCTGGTAGATCTTCCAAGTATTGATGAAGTTGGACTGCTGATGCACATGTCATCACTTGATATGAGCTAACCTTCTTTCACGCATGACTAGGTATGACCCAGTTCCGTTTCAGGTAAGTTTTTCTCATATGTTTCCACTGCTAGAAGTGCATGGTTAATAATTTGTGTTTAACAGCTAATCAAGCAGTCTGGAAGGACCTTTGTTTATGTCATTACCTAGTTGCTCTTGTCCTGAACTTTTTCCAAAGTCCTCAACATCTTTTTTGCATTGGGAGTGACCAAAGTGGGTGCACGTATTTTTCCAATGTGGTCATTATCTAGACGATTATCGTAAATTCGCTGGTCGCCTGAATACCCAGTTACTTCACGTACATTTGATTAACCCGCTGTTAATGCAGCCTAGGTGAGGATTGACGTTTTGGCCTGTTGCCAGCGACACGCAGCCGTCGAGCTGCTCACTTACATCATGCCATATTCGTGGGATATGGTATATCGCGATGTGCAAGGCTGAGGATGGATACGCAGCGTATACATGGGTGGTTCAGCGCTTTAAAAAGGTTGTCCACTACGGTCTCAAAGATCCTCTCTTGCAGTAGATATACTCGCCATGTGAGTCTGGTTTTCCCCTAGTCGTAATGTACTTTTGATTTTTTCTACCTAAGTGTCAAACACTTTGCTTTTCTCTATGATTAAATTTAATTTTGTGGGTCACGGAAGATTCAGCTTGTTTATTGCGCAGGCCAAAGAATTTACTGCCCACGCCAAACTAAAGTAAAGGACCCTGAAAGATAATATATGGAGAAAGCACTATACATAAGGAAACATGTGAATATATTTAAGAATCAGGATCTGTAAGTTACAGAATAACGGTCCGAATCTACAATATTAAAGAGTTAACTTAACAAAGCTTTCGTTTGTTTAAACCCTCGCTTTCTTCTTCAGATTTGCAAGTTTTTGGAAGGGAAAAAATTTTTTTTTTTAGATATTTATTATTTTTTGTTTTTAAATTTTAGTTTAACCATGTACTTGAGTTTTGGACTTGTTGGATATTAATTAGGCTTAGAATAATGAAATTAAATTCTACTTGCTCCATTTTCTTTCCTAACTTGCCAACAATATTCTAAAATTATTATATGGTAAATAAAAGCAGAAAGAGAAATGTAATTATCTATTTTTTAGAGTGTTATGCAGTATACTGAACCACAAACTATGTCTCACAATCATAATAAGTTGCATATTTATTTATTTAATAAAAATGTTTCACTTATCCCCTAAAATTTCTACATTACCACTCAAAGCTATCAGTGATTTTGAAATCAGGTGCCATTATCAAATAAAATCGTGAATACTGCGGTTTTCTTAAAACAGTTTAAAAAGATACAGGTCTCATTTCTAATTGATATATGGCTCTGACAACTATTCGATGCTTGTGTCAGAATCTAATATGCAATATCCATGACCATTCATAGTTTAAAGCCTAGTATTTCTTAGGAAATATTGATAATACTGCTGTAAATAGAAGTATAGCAGCAAATAGCCTAAGTTTTAAGAGTGTCTATTTAAATTTTAGTCTTTAAATTTAAGAATTGTAAGGTTCTATTACAGTTTACCGCTTAATCATTGAAAGTATAAATCATTTTTAAGCAGGATTAAACCTATAGTATGGCTCGAGGAAGCCTGGATACACAAGCTCCATTGATTTCCATTTTTAGGTCAAAACTTCTCATTCTTCATATCTCATTTATAAGATGCAAAATTGAATAGGAACTGTTATGCTTTCATTTCTTGATTTTATTTGTATAAAAATATTTATAGTATATTGTTAATGAATGGTAGCAAATCTGAGTTTACATTTGGAAAGCCATCATCATGTCTTGTGACTAGCCATTGAACGAGTACACTGAAGCATGTCGAGTTACTAAGCGGTCATATGGCCTTAGTTATTTGATACCAATTGTTGACAAGTATCGAAAAATTAATTTTCTTCTTCTGCACTTAGCAAAAGATCTATATATAGAATGTATAGCTATCGATAATTAACATTTCCTTTTTGTTATTTAAAACTGCAGGCAAATTCTTCACAGTGTTTGAAAAAGGGAAAGGTAGAACAACAAACAAAATAATGGTTACATTAAAGACATATTTTCCCATCTCTGAATGCTATCCATAGTAAAAAAACCTGGCAGCTCCCATTAGTACTGATGGACCTGAAATAAAAGAACTGTAGTCGTCCCAGGAATAGAGTTGATCCTCAGGCCTACAGAAGAGTAGAGGTGGGATTCAAACATTTTTACTATCAAGTTCTTGGCGTGGCATGGGCTTGGGTGGACCAGGGGAAGGATATTCGCCAAAATACTCCCTTCCGCACCGCAAGTCCAGGGGAAAGGAATACTGTAAAATCCCATTTCCACTCCACCACTCACGGGGAAGATTAACCCATGTCAGCACAGCACAATGGAGGAAAGAGGATGTAAAACGGAGAGAACACCTTGCATCCCGTTGGTTAAGGCGATGCATGCCGTTCTGTACTCACTGCAGGTCCGTTTTTCATACTCTCTATCTACGTAACCAGCATCCGTAACTTGAGATTATCATCTTAAAAAGTTTATGAGCTCACAAAACTTTTTGACAGATAAAGTATCCAAGGCGTCCATGGCTAAATCCGATAACCACATTAGGAACATCCATTATAACATCCATACGTCAACTGTTAGCTCCACCTATATATACCTAGGCATCCGCTGCGTTCTACATGTAGGCACACGCGTAACTCGCATCACGCTCCCCAGTGAAACGGACACAGGGAGGAAGTGAAAACGGACCGGAATAGACCACAGCGCGTTAGTGCAGCAAGCAGACGTAGAAACAGGATGAAAGTGGATGGAGCTTGCATACAAAGCATTAAAATGGAGAAAGAAGTTCGTGATAGGGGCGATAATCTTGGATATTTAGGATGTCTGCAGATGCCTACAGGAATTGCAAAAGGACACCTACGCCAAAAACCTATATGTTCCTATAAAAAGCGAAGGAGAAATCACCTGGATCTTCACTGTTCAGTTCCAGACCCTGCACTGGCCAGACTCTTACAGCACTCATACCTTCTGCGTCTTGTTCAGCTCTCCACAGCGATCTTCGCAGCTCATCTTCCACCATGGATTTGTCGAGGGACAGCTCCTTTTGGTAGCCACCATCGTCTGCCAACAGTGGTGAAAACCCTTCTACAGGCTCTTGTCACCTGTTCTTTACGGGAAGTAAAAGGAGGCCGTCCAAGAAGTGTCGTGGTCTGAACATGGATCCGCGAGAAGAGCGGTGACATCGATGAGCTGTACCAACAGGCTCATGGTGGACAGCTTGCAGGATAGCGAAGACTGCGCGTGCATCACTCCAAGAACCATCAATGAGGATGACCAACCGCCTATAGTGTGACCGAGAAGGGTTGTGTGAGCAGCTGAGACCCCAGGTTGACCAAGGCAGTAAAACCAACGCTACCAGTCCCAAGCCCTGGTACCACTGAAGATTTAAGGTGGCGACTGACTACTGCGCACTGTCCCCAGCGGACCATGTACAGGAGCATGCAGTAATGCCAATTGCTTTTGGTAGGGCGCACTAACAAAACACACAGTCAGCATTGGTGTCATGAGCAGTTGGTGCAGGCCTCCTATCTTGAAAGAAAGACTTGGAAGACAAGTGTGCAGAGCAGTGGTATCAGAAGTGGAGACTTCAACCACCACTGTCGAAAGCTATAGATGAAGGAAGTCACGTGCCCTGCAAATCTCCAGCCAACTGCAAGGCACTAGTAACACAACACTACAAGCAGCCTACTCTCCAACCATCAAATCATGCTCTTGCAGTGAGCATCTGGTGCGATGCTAGACAGCTAGCCAATAATGGATACCAGTTCGCATGTTTATCAAAGCCAACCGAGGCTCTATAGTCTTCAGAATTGCCGCAGAGTCACGATATACTACTAGATCAAAGCCCAGTGAGCTAAAGGAAGGGCTGGAGAAGCGAAACACCTCATCATGGCTTCCAGATCCAACGCCCTGCCGCAACGGACACAAAGCATGTGCCGTAACTACTCATCGTGTGGGGATGACAGCTTCTCTTAGAACATCCTCACGAATCCGTACCTTCCAGATGCCGAAACACCCATGAAGAGTAGATCTCAACTACAGGGTGTACTATGGCTGGTCTGGAGAACCAGTGGTGAGAAGACTCTGGCATCCCTCCGGCCAACAGGGTTCCAGGTACTTCTTCACGAGTTGGGAGGGGACAGCATATGGCCGCGCCTTCGATTTGATGTTCTAATGTACTATTCTAACCAGAGGCACACTAAGTATGTCCAGCTATTCAAGGTCCTTGCTCATATTTTCTTTCGGGGTCTGAGCACATGCTTGCAGGGATAACTTCTCGGCACAAGGAGAGAGAGATCGTGACGTATAGTAGTTGTTAAGTTGATAGATCACAGTAGAGATAATGCGTAACCAATCTTCGTGTCGATTACCATAGCCTAAGGAATTAGCGTATGGCAGAACAAACCTAGAGCACCACTGCAGCATGCGCCCAGACAGAACCTGGGTACCAACATGTGAATATATTAGTGAGGAACAATCTGGACAGCTTGCTTGCATCTGCTACAACGTGATGTGCAACATCGCACTCCAGTGTTGCAGAACAGGCTTGTGACTGCCACTAAGGCAGTGGGGACATGGAGCATGGTGAATGGAGGCAGAGGGTGAAACTGATAGACTACTTGGATTGCAACGGTCCTGGCTCATGTACAGAGCCTTTTCACGCTGAACCGGGAAGAAGCAGCACAACCTACCTGAATTAAACACCTGTCAAACAACTCCCGGCAGCTGTAGCAACTGGAAGTAACAAACAGGTACTGGTAGATGCTTAATTGGTATTGCTACTTCCATTCGAGCCTGTTCTTAATCACACTGATGAGATAATCGTGTCAGTATGTTGAGTGGACCGCTACAGATGAGATCAGGGGATTCATTTAATCAAACGAGATTGTGTTTATGTTGAAATGTATTGATTGAACTGATTAAATGTTATTGAGATAATAAAGGGCCATAGGTGTGGCCTTGGCGAGGGTGACTATACAGTCCCACTATGCTTGCACTGGCTTTAATCTATCCACGCTTAATCCTAAAATCTCATTCCCCAGCTATTAACCAGGTCCACAGGTATCAACAAACCATTCACAGCTATTGACCATTCCACAGGTATCCCTGCCCATTCGCACTGCTAATCCTAACCAATCCCACAGCTATACGCGCTGCACAGGTTCATAACCCATCCACAGCTATCCATGCCCATCGGTATACGCTGCCCACAGGCTGTAGTACGGAATGGCGCATATTGCACACTGAGCTATCCTACCATCCCACAAAGCATGCACAAGGCTGAAACCCATATGTCTAACAGTTTCCTAAGTCACCAGCAGATTTTAATTGACTAAAAGAACGACCAAGTGTGTGAAAGCAAAGATTAAACTTTATAATAACTAAACTGTATAAAGCAAAAATGACCCAAGTAAAGTGTCCCCAAGCAATAGATAAGAAGTCACAGGTAGCTAACTCCAGCCTGCTGGCACTCTCATCAGTCAGATCGAGGTGCTGCCCAGTAGTTCAGGGCTGAAAGGGTCCAGGTGCTGTGGACAGTGCTTACTGCTGACAGAGTGCGTCTGAGCACCATTGGGTAGCCTGCCCGAGAGGTACAACAACAGGGGACGGTGGTGTGGAGGAAGGTCTCAGAGAGCTGCCTCAGTCCCGTGATGTTGAGAACCCTTCCTCCGCATGACATGGTTCTAGTCCCAAGACCAATAACAGATATGCTAGAGGCCGGGCTTGGCTGTGGGGTGAGAGAAGGGAGTGTAGTGGGGCTGTCCCTGTTCTCAGCTGAGTGAGGGGAGGCGTAGGTCATTGTGGTGTGGGATGCATCTTTGGCGTGAGGCAGCCATCTTGTGGCATCGGTGGCATCTGTGGCGTGGTGCATCTTTGGCATGGGGTCATCTGCTGGTGAGCAGTCGAGTGGGCATCTGATGTGATCCGTGATGGCTTACTGCTTGGCGGATGAGTGTGGCGATTGGTGGCAATTCGATTTTACTGTGGCCTAGAGAACGTGAGAGGAAGGGCTTCTTCGATTGCTCTTGGTGGAAACAGCATCTGTAGCAGTGTGTGGGGGCTGTGCCTTGAGATGTAGATACATCATAGCTCGTCTTAGTACTAGGCTTTCAGCGCTTATTGCGAGGCACCTCATTCCTTAATAGTTGCCGTCTCTTCGACTGACGGTAAGCTGGCCCGTCCTCTCCTATCAATCGCGTTATACTCCTCCCTCACTAGCTGGCAGGGTACCTTCTGGAGCCCAATCATGCAGCGGGGCCTTTGAGGTATCTAGGGTCTGCTCCCACACACCCAGTGCAGTCAGCAGCAGCAGCAACAGACAGCAGCAGCTAAAACAGCAAACCAGCAGACCAGCAGCAACCAGCAGGACCAGGAGCAGCAACCAGCAGAAGCAGCCGAGCACCAGGAGCAAGCGCTCAGCAAGATATAGGCCCTGCACAGTCCTGCTAACGTGACTAGAAACGCCGGAATGCAAAACGTTGTAAAACAGGACACACACACGTTCTAGAGGACGAGAAAAATGTTCATCATTGTTACCACTCTCAAAGGGCAAAAATTTGCATAAGCAGAGGCGGATAACACAGAAGGAACGGACGGGGGAGACGCAGAAGCGGTATGGAAAGCGATGCGGAACGGAAGCCTCCGCGGATGGAAGCGGATGGAAGCAGATGCAGAGCGGAATGCAGAAGCGGAGATGTGTAGAGGATGCGTAGAGATGCGTAGAGGGTGCAGAGCGGATGCAGAAGCAGATGCGTGAGATGCGTGAGAGGAATGCAAGAGCGGATGCAGAGTGGAGTGCATAGTGGGCTGCATATCCTTTTCGTCCGTCGTGCTGACTCATAGCTGCGTGTTCGTATCCAGCATTTCTCCTGCCGTTCGCTTACCCGCTGGATGGATTTGGAGTTGCGTCGATGCCACAGCGGATGCCTAGAGGATATAGCAGATGCGTAATGGATGCAGAACGGATGGTCTCCCGTATGCTAGAAGGATGCATGAAGATTAGCAATTGGATATTTCACGGTCTCAGAAAGTTTTGAAGCACGCTCCAAACCTTCTGAGTCGGATTAAATGTCCGAAATAGACTGATGTGCTGAACGATAAGAGAGGAAGCAAGAACGGAGGCAGTGAGTACAACAAACGCGAAGCATCACGTTTACCAAAACGATGGCCAGAGGTGTTTTTTCTCCTTTACATCTTCTTTGCATCCGTTGGTCCAGTGTGACCAGCGCTTAAGCACCAGCTAGGGGACCGTAGCAGGGCCAGCAGCACAAGCAGCACCAGCAGGACCCGAGGAAGCACCAAGGAGCACCAGCAGAAGCTGCAGAAAAGCACCAAGCACCAGAGAGGCGCCCAGCAGAGGAAGCCCCAGCAAGAAGCCCCAGCACCAGCAGAGTCAGCCCGAGCAGCAGAAGCGCCCAGCAGCAAGCAAAGTTCCAGGGCCAGGGTTGGGATGGTGGCCTCTGTCCTTCTTGCCAGGGCTGGCAGAAGATGGCACGGCTTTTATCTTCTTCCACGATCTGGTTGTCTGGCTGGAGATGTGTCCTGCAGCAGGTCTTTCTCTAGACATGGTGACTCTGCTTGCGAGCTTCAGCTTTTTATGTCGCGGAGGCTGACGCAATGCATCCAGATCCCCGCATGTGCAGTGAAGCGCTTTGCATCTGCTAGGCATCCGCTAGGCTTCCGTGATGCCATCGCTGTAATCCGCTCGGCATGCCGCTCTGCATATCCGATTCCTCCGTGGCGCGTTTACCGCTCGCTGTGCTCGCCAAAAGCCCTGTGGATGTACCATCCACGTTCCACCACTTCCATTCCGCTGGGACTTCTGTGGAGCATACCGCTTATACATCCCGCTATGTCCTCTGCCCGTCATTCCTTTCCCCGTTGCTGTGTTGCCTGTTTATGCAATTGTGGGGCACTTTTGGAGAGCGGATAACACAGATCAAATTTCTCCGGCCGCTGTGCGTCCTTTTTACATACTTCTTGCATCCGTCAAGCCTACTGTGACAGGCCCTTTACTCGTAAAATCCCATTTCCTCCCACGCCACTAACTCTGCTCCAGTTCTGTTCTACCTGTGCAGAGCAACAAAAGTAAGCCCAGCCGATCAGGGTCTGGGACTCGACAAGAGAAGACAATAAGGTAAGGGGTCCGAGCCAAGCAAGGTGGTATTTTTTTGGTTTCTCCAAACCTACTTCAAGATTTCTGCTACTCGTTCTCCACAGAAGGCTGGTTCAGAACCTGCTGAATACCACCTCTGCGTACATTAAGTATTTGGACCTCCTGCGTCCTTTTCCAAAACTCTAAGAACTCTCCCTCCTGAAGAAGAGTTGACTATGAGAGATTAATTTGATTTTTTTCTCCTGCTTTTTTATAAGAACACAAGCAGCAAAAATAGTGTTTCTCTTGCCGCTGCTTTTCGATAGCAACAATTCTATGAGGAGGCTTGGCGAGAGAAGGTCTTATCCAACTTATGACTGAAGAAGAAATTTGACCTGCATATTATCTAACATCAAATTAATATATTAAAGACTCATGGGCACAAGGGGGAGTATTTTGGAGGGCAACAATTCAGCTAGACAAGAAAGGAGACCACAATTCTTGCAATGTTCCTTGAAGAATCTCAGCCGTAGCTACCAATATGAAGATCGCAGAAATAACATCCAATGATGATTACTAAAATGGAGAATTTATTGTAAACTGAATGGCTGGCTGGATGAGCAAGGTGTCCCTCAACCTTGGACGGACGTTTGACTTTAAACACCAGAATCCGATTTAAAATCTTAATCATCATTAATTAATTCCAATAATTCAACAATTTAATTAATCATCATAAAAATGAATCAATGAATTAATGTCAAAAATCCAATTGAATGCATTTCAATTTAATCCTAATAAAAACGCAATTCATGAATTAATTCGAAGTCAGTTTTGGGAATTTGAAGCCATTGAAGAAAACGCTGCCAGTTTTGGACATACGGATGCAGAGAAACCCTGGCTGTATCGTATCGAGCGGACTGAAGTGGGATGGGGAGGAATTCTACATATTGGATAATTGAAAGGGGCCTAATTAATGTGAGAGAAACCCACCCAGCCCATTTTCTAATTTCCGAACCAATTCTGTTGCTCCACCAAACCGTCATGCACACCTATTTGAATAACAAAAAAATAGGCAAATCGTCTGAGAAATGGCATTTTGTCTAGCAAGAATTATAAATGGGAAGATAACTGAAGAAAGTTGCAGATACTAAAAAGGGTTTTCAGTCTAAATGAATATAATCCCATGTCGACCTTGCTTGCACAAGTCTGAATAAAAAGCTGTCCTGAGTCCCTTCCTTCCAACAGTTTGCAAACGGCTGGATTCCTCATGACAGCTTTACTACCTGCAAAAAAAAAAGTATGCAAGCCAATTGCTTGTGGCTATAAATGAGGATGTGCACATTCATTAGGAGAACTGAGAGATGAAGCTAAGCAGCTCCTTAATTGCTCTTTTTTGTTTTCTTTTTTTATCTTTAAAAAATAATTTGTTATAAAGAAAGATGATGCATGGAAGCATGAGGGAAAACCCATTTAACATTTGACAATAATGTGCCCAAAAGTTAAAATCCAATTAAATGGTACTGTTGTAAAAGGTTCATGCTTAAGAATATTAGTCTCATTTCTGACCTTTTCCTATTCCCATCACAAGGAAAAGTAATTTCTTAATAGGATAGCCTAAGAAGCTAAGCGTCAGGTTTGATCCCTACCTTTGACTGCAGAATGTTGAAGGGAGAATGGTAAGGGACACACAGGTTCAATCTTGCTGGAGGCCTGATTCCAAAGTGGATGTACATCACACAACCAACAACACCAACAAACAACACACTGATCTGAAGGACCTGAAAATTATGCAGGATGCGTTGTCAAGAAGATGAGATGGGTAGAGGAAAAGTGACAGGGAATTTTTGAAAACAGCATGTGTTGTTTAGAGAGAGCACAAACAAACAAAGAAACATTGGAAGTCAAGGCAGATATTCTTCATATATCTAGGTGTGTATAAGACGTTTTGGAGATTGCCGAAGATTCAACAGAGATGCTCCTTAATTTAACAGTACAGTTTGTTCAGGTGACCAATGTAACAGATACCGACAGTGAAAAAAAAAGTGGATCCATAAGGACCATGTTTTCACACTTACACACTGGTATAGCATGCCTTCCCATTGGTCAATGAGTCAAAAATTATGGATTCTCTGGCAACTGGTTTCACATTTATGACGGTTGCATGTGTCCTGAGGGTGTCACGCGATACTACCACGGTGATTGTCATGATAGATCCCTCGGTGCCCTGTCTAAATGTCTCTTCCTAGAGAAGTTGTTTCGATGAGAAACTAGTCATAAGGTTTTAATCTGCTTTTCTTCCTTCATGGGAAAGTCTAGTCGACAGGCCCAAAGAGTCAAGAGAGCTCAACTCTTTTGTTGATGATTATTCGAATGCAAAACATCGTGCACAAAAGTGATGTCCTCCACCAGTATCAAAAATCATAAAACATGATGGTTTACCTTAGTCTGCGAGCATCACACCAGGATTTTGTAATAGTTTATTCCCGCAGCCAAAGTTGCACAGCAAGTGAAGCGCTATAGCATACAAGAAATAATTAAAGCCATGCTTGTAGATGTTAAATATGGATGACCCATCACATTTCTGTTGCTCAAGGTTAATTAAATACTTAGTGCTTCCTAAACTAATACATTCACTGTTAATAAAGATTTAGATGTTATTTGTGGTACTCGTGTATATTAGTGATAGGCATATCAATAGTGGTAATTTAAAAACTGTCTTTGCGTTCTATGATCATTATTAAGAGGCAACTGTGTTCTTTTTTTGCCCAATGCAATCCCTCCCAGTGTCTTTGCTTCTATTAGCATGGGTTTAATAATAAATTTGCTAAAATCTAATCGATTGGTCTGAAGCGCTATGGAATGAAAAGGAGAGACTACTCATGCACTCAAGCACTAACCTCAAACATCACTCAAAAATAGGTCACACGCCTATAATTACCTCTATTTCCAATCACAATTGCCTAATGCAAGCCTAACTCAAATGCAAGACAGCCTTGAAAATAAAATAGCTGAATTTAATCCTCTTAACTTAATACGCTAATCGATCATTACCAGTCTTCTGTGAAACAACGGCTCAATTGCATCTCTCCCTGATTCGCATTAACCGTCAGTAAGAGAACTATCGATCGCTTGACTCGATCAGATCGGTGATAATCCGTATGAGCGTGCGAGGAGGTGATGTTGCTATCTTTCTATATAACAATCCCACACCAACGATCTAAAACATCCGAATTATCCAAGAATTATTGCTATTCTGAGACCATCATCTCATGAACTTAGTCTTATAATATACATTTCGGTATCTTACTAAGGAGGCCCAGTAGCACTGGTCTAACTGGACACAGGAAATAGTATGCATAGAAGGAGGTGGAATGAGCAATATTTTCGGGAGGTGGCTCCATTGTTTTCTTTCCACTCTAAAAATTGGGTGAGAAAATTTGCATAAACAGAACGAAAAGAACGGACGTGGGTAGTTATGTAGCAGGATTTAAACGGATGTTTTCATCGAAGCTAGGGATGAAAGCAGATGGAGGAGCGGATGAATACTCCAAAGGAAGTTTCCAGGGCGAAGAATTTCCGAATGGATGCAAGGCGGATTGAAAGTGGAATGCATCACGGAAGCCTATAGGAAAAAAGGGTGTATAATCGGATCAAAGCATTCACACTGCGCCTCGGCGGGGGGTATGACTTGCATCTGCCTCTCGTGGATATAAAAGGATGCCAGCACGGCATGCAGAATAGTCTATTTCTGACTCAGAATAGTCTCAGAGACCGAGTTGTTTACTTGTTTATAAAGTTTTCTTTGCTTAACGACACTTAATAAAGTTTTACTTGGTTCATTGTGTTTACTTAATGAAAGGTGTTCGTAAAAACTTTGAAAAAAAAAATGGTTAAGCCTGTTGCATGCCTGTATGATATAGACTAAGAAAGTAGTTGTGGGATAAGAATAAACCGTCCATGAACATTAGTGGACTGTATGGTTCCACCTATCCAGCTGCCAGCACTATGACATTTTATTATCAATACAATTTTATTCATTGATCACACATTTTAAAATAAACAAAGCTCTTTGATTAATGCCTATTCATCTGTAGGACCAATCAACATAATGGCACAATCTTCATCAGTGTAATGCGACAGGCTCAAGGAAGCATTCATTAATCATTCTAGTCATCCTGTCTTGCCACTTCACTGCTCCAGCTGGGGAGTTTGCACCAGTGTCGTCAGGAGGTTGCACTGGCTTCCTTCTTCCATAGGTGAAGCTTCTGTTGAGCCTGTACATCAGGTTTACGTTCATTTGCCTTCATATCACCAGGCTCATTATGTCCCATATCCCTTGTTGACAGTCACAGGTCTGTTCTGGCTCAACGACTGGGTAAGCGGGTGCACATAGATTGGCAGGATGCGAGCCAGGCTTCCATGATGCCTCTAAACAGTCTTTGGGTCAGCTGCCATGAGGTGGTGAGAAGATGTGGAACCTGTTGCCAGATGCTGAAGGCATTCTCCACCACACATCTTGCCCTGGACAGCCTGCAGTTGAAGGATCCTCTCTTCAGGTGAAGTGCTATCTGAACTGTAGGGCGTTCATGAGTATGGTTTTGAAGGGAGACACGTGTCATCAAACCAATGATGAAGAAGGGCACATACTTATGGTGTGTCATTAGGTTAGGGGTCTGGACCTGAAAACCCATGTGAGGCTTGAGTTCCAGCCCAGTTCTTGAGGCTCACTGGCGTTGTATATGCTGGCCATCTGAAGCTTGACGCCGTTGCCTGAAGCATCGATGTAGATGAACTTGTAGTCAGCATCAACCCTGGCAAAGAGGATGATACTAGAAAGAAGCCCCTTGTAGTTGTAAAAGTGGAGGACCTCTGAGTTGGCTGGAGCCTTGGCTTGCAGGGCAACATGCTCCCCATCCTATGGGCTCCAAAGGTGTGGGGAAGTTTCCACCTCTGATACCACTGCTTCTGCAAGTTTTCTCCAGCCTTGGGTTCAGTGGAGGGCACTGAGGAGCTCCTCCACATATTCTTTCAACTGATGACTGACACCCTTCTCTGATCAACTTTGCTGATTACTGTTGTGTGGCACCCTCCATGCATACTGCATGTTTTCTGTATGTGGTTCCAGAGGGAAGGTGCCGCAAGAGTCATGTGCACCAGACCATTCAGTCCAGCACCAGGTGGGACGAATTTGGTGCTAGGCTTGGTGAACCTGGGTCTAATTCGCTCTAACAAGTCGCAAAACATACGCTGGTGGCAATCCCGTCATGAAAGATCGAAATGCACAAGGAGTCTTCATTCCTCGAGCTCCACCATCAATCGGTCATTACAGTCCAAACCCATTCCTCTCGAGGTTCACAATGCGCATCTCGACCCACACACCCTTGGATTCTCCATCCTCCTCTTGCATGTGTAAGAACTTGAATACAGTCTGAACAGGTTATTGGTTCTGCGTGATGAATGAGTGCAGCATCTATCAGTCATGGGACTGTTTCAATCCTCCCTGCTGGAGAATCATTGTGGATTTTGAAAGACCAAGAACCAAGGTGATGAGGGTGTAACCACGGCTGCTTCAGACTGAAACTGAGATCTACCAGATGATTCTCTCCACTTTCTTATTAGAAATAATCGAATGCCCGCTAGGTTCCTTCTAAATATTTCAGAACATACTACCTAGACAGCCTAATTACGCAGAAGCACCCAGATATTAAATTTTTGTCTGTTTTTATAATGCCCTTTATATCGCGAGATGCTACGCAGTTACTGTCCTTTCGATTTCCTTGCTACTATGCTGTGTATGACGTTCCGTTAACCTTTTTATTTCCCTCCAGCTTTTCCGTTTTTCAGCCTGCAGCGATTAAGTTGGGAGGGATGCCAGAGGATGCAGAGAGGATACAGTGGATGTTTAATGGATGATAACGGGACAGTAGAACCTTTTGTTGGCCTGTATATGATATTGCGGATTGGGGGTACATTCGTATGCAGCGAAAGTTTCTCTGCTGTTCAAAAGGTTTTGTGCAAGCTTAAAACTTTTTGCGGCATGGATTGAAATCGTCGTGGATCGGATGCTCAACAGACAGGAGCGTATGAAACACGTACATCCATCAAACGGATCCTATAGCGTTGTTTCAATGGAGTTGCCAGATTTTTTACGTATTTTACATCCCTTTGCATCCGTAACGCTGCGAGTGGACCTTACTGTTCAGAGCCCCTGGTTAGACATCGAACATCATACAAGCTAAATAACACTACTAACATGGGCGCATCACTGCCCCCGGATACTTTGATCTCTTCCTTGGTGACTTCAACTACCTCATCATTACCATGGACCCTAAGAATGTATTAACTGAAACACACATGCACAGCCTTCAAACAAGCAGTAAACAAATTGGGACTAGAACTAGTAACCCAGACAACCACTAGACTTAACTAACTGACATGAATCTCATCTTCTACAAGTAGGTTTGAATTCACTATGGAATACAAATTTAGAAACTTTATCCAACAGTGACCAAACAATACATATCACTTTTGTCTAAACATACGTCCACGAGAAAATCATCACAATAACAGAATCCCCAATTTAACTTCAAAAACGGCAACATGATCTTATATAACAATGATCTCTTCCATCCTGATTGGCAATTTCTATTCTCTGGTGCAATACCTTTAAACACTTCTTTTGGCTCAGTATGACTTGTAAATAATCCAGGACTATGCCCAGGTATTTCCTAGTCGAACAACAGACACCAATACAGATGAGATGGAATTACATATCTGATTTTTACAGAAGACAATGTTGAAAAACACTATGCAATCTGAATAATTCTCTATCTATATTGACCAGACTGGAATATTGGGCCTACTCTTAAAAAAGCCTACCTGCTGCCATAACAGAATCACTGAAGCATAATCTTTGAAAAATCTTTCAGGACAGCTCCTGCCAAACTATGTCCACAAGCCATGGTCATCCATCTCCCCATACTCCAAAAGCGAGACCCCAGCCTAGTTGAAAATTACAGACCATCTCTTAATGCGCTGCGTCACCTGGAAAAGTCATCGGAATCATTATTAACCAATCCTACCGTCCCTCTTCGAAACAAACAACCTACTCTCTAATAAACCAATTGGAGTTTCAGAAAAAATATCATGTAATCTCACAACTCTTGACACTACTAGCCATAGAACATATAGACTAAACAACTCGATCAGGACAAAGCAATAGAACGCAATTTTACAGTAGAACTTCGGAAAAGCCTTTGACTCAGTGGTAACAACAAACTCACTCTAAAACTAATATCTGTACGGTAACTCTCTTGGACACCTGAATAACTGGGGTAGATGCATTCCTGGTCAGACAGACATTACAAATGGTCCACAATTGGGAGCGTCCTACTAAATTCTGTACCTCGTCACCTGTGGTGCCCCAAAGCATAGTGTTCTACGCCAGCTCTTTTCATACTCTACATAATATGCCTTCTGTGATCCAATATCAAGAGCAACTGCGTTCTCTTCGCTGATTGATGTAGAAGCTATCATACACCACAGACAACACTGCTAACCATTCAAAAGATCTTGACGATGTGTCAGAATGATCAAGAACAAATAGCACTTCAAATCTCAACAAATGAGATCTCAGATAATGAGATCAAATTTCAATAAATGGCTCTGTCTTACCATGTTGGCAAAAAAATATCAGAAAGAAAATACTACAGGCTGAATAGTCCATAGAACTTGTTGAATCGGATTCACAACTCTGTCAAGGCTCTTGTGCGAAGTCTCATCTCTAAGATCTGAGTGCTACGAGGCCTCAACTGTAGCTAACATCATGCCACAAAGGGCAGCTGATCTTATGTAGCTTTTTCTCTGGTAATATGACACTAACTAACTTAGAGCTCGCAAAACATTGCTAGACCATAGTGCTCGAATAACAGCTCATACCTGGTTTTCTTAAGAAAATGCCCCCCCGCTCATAGAAAATTCGTATTGAATTAACGTACAGTCAGAAAGTCCAGAAATATTTCACAAGAAGAGTCCCTCCACTCCTATACTTCGTTGGCAAATACCTTATGTCACCATAACTCAGAAATTCTAGACCTAGAAAACCTAGAACTACTTCCACTTCAGGATCTATCTAAGTATATAGTATTAAAAATCATACATTGCAATGTTCCTATCCCGTGTCATTGATACTCTCAGCTTCAATCCATAACGAACACAAGAGCACAATTATATACCAACTCAAAGGTTAACTACATTCGAACGTATTGCCAGGGAAAATACGACTTCAGCTAGCGAGAGTGTCAGTGTCTGGAATAACTCTAGCCTTACTGTGGTTTCTTCTCCAAGCGCTCCCAGATAAATCTCAGACTGTCTATAAATTGACTCACCTCTTTCGCTAAGAGGTCTTGTAGGGGCATGGCAATAAGCGCATCCAACGGCCTACTGTCGTCCGAGTCCACTTGGGTTTCTTTTTTACCTTAGTATGTATCACTGTATTTCATAACTGCTATTTAATTATTCATGACCTATTATCGTTATTAGTAAGCATTGGCAATAAATAAAATAAAGGTAAATAAAATACTATACCTACATACATCATACATTACTACATAACATACATACAGTACAATAGCTCTACACGCCATTTGTTATTCTGGAGCTACTGCCCACCTTGTGTTCTCATGCGTTTTTCTTGTTTCCTTACCAATCAGTTCTTTGCACTGGCCGATAGCAAATGTTCCTGGTTAACTAACTAGCAGTTCTTGTGTCCCAAAGTCTTAGGGACGCTTTACTACAGCTTGAAAATCCACTCACCGTAAAGATCTTGCAATAAAGTTGTAACTTACTGGCAGGCATTTATGAAGGCGAACGTGTCACGAGTCCCTGCCTGCCTGTATATCTCTGTTGACATGGTGCTCTGAAGTTTACATAAGATCCACTAGTAGTACGTATGCCTTGGAGACCTTTCTTTTTCTTTTGGTTTTGCATAATTAAAGGATGAATTGGGGCACTTCAAGGAAGCTTAAGATATAACCATTTATATACTTAATGCAGGTGGTCTTGTTATTTTTTTTATATATTTTTTTTTATTTTATGTTTATTCTTATTTTATATTATACCTCGGAAAAAGTGATTTTACACCCTTCTCAAATTACGATTGTTCAAACAATCGGCGAGCAGGTCAGCAAGATTTGCAATTCAGTGCTGGCAACTGGCTTACAATGTTGTAATGGCTTGGTAATTACAGATGTTGGGTCTGGTAACTGGGCAAATATTGCAGCCCTTCCTAACAGTTCTCAATAAGCAAAATAATTGTGGGGAAGTACAATTCACTTAAAGGTGCATTAGGTGAGTTTACGTTAATAAGACAGTGAAAAGAAATGTCATCAACATTGAATCCTGTCACACATGATGACTCAGTTATACACTGCTATCGCTTTAGTGGCTGAAATTGTTCAGTTCTCTTATATTTTATTGTGTTTGTATTTTATAATTCTTATGTGATTCTTTATCTCTATATTTATTTCTACTTTTTCTATTTTATTCTATCTCTCTTATTATTCTCTATCTGTGTTATTTCCTTATTATCTCATTTTGTCTATTTTTTTTTTTTCTTTTTTTTTTTTTTTTTATTAATTGCTTTGTTTTTTATATTTGTCTAAGTATATATTGTTTCATATTGTTATCGTTTCACCTCAAAGCCTGGTCTATGTTATGTATTTTGAATTTTGTTTATTGTTTCTTTGAGTTATATTTTATCTATTATTCTTTCTTTATTCTGTATTCTTTTTGTCTTTTATCTTCATCTTACATGTTTGATATTTTTTTTTTCAGTTATCATCTCTTTCTATATATATGTATTGTATTCAGTTTCAATTTAGGTTTCGAGCGCTCTCTGGTCTAATGATTGTTTTGTTTTTTCTTTTTTAAATAATGTAATAGAAACATTTAGAATTATGTGAAATGATAATATGATTATGTTTTTACTTTTTTCTCTTTATTACTGAACAAAACAGAAAATGACACATGGCAGTTTGAATAATTTTTAGTAAAACAAGACTGGCAAACCACTCTTAAATCTACTTCCCAGGAAGACTTTAAGTTTGGGCTTGATTCTTACTTAAACAGAGACTCTGAACATCCCCTGCCTTTAAGTTGTTGTATGATGCTGACCTTGGGTCAGAGGTTGAGGTAAGGAATAAAGGCAACACAGTCAAACCAAGTCACGGACAAGACGGGTCTGATAAGAATATGAGTGATTGCCACTTTCACTATTACTGGTTGCAGTTTGTACAGTCGTACTTGAAAGTCCATGGGATCATAGGAATAGTATTTTGAAGAGCTCTGCTGCATGCAACATTTGGATTGTATCTGCATCCTCCTTGGATATCATATGCTTCTTAAAGATGAGCCAGTGCATTGAACCACATGAGTGTTCATTTTGTTTCATATTATTTATCTTTGTATCTCATTGATTTTATTATGTTTGTAGTTAGGTATATGGAATAAAGAGATTTATTATATTTTATGTCTATCCTTTTCTTATTTCTTTAACTGTTATATTTTTGCAAATTCATATTATCTTGTTCTCTGTATATTAGTTATATCTATATTATCCTCTCATATACTTATTATTGGGATTGTCTATTGATTTATGATTAATTATATATATTATATTCCTTCATCTTATTTTTATATATTTGTGGTCTTGTATTATTTAATATTATCTCTTTACTAATTTTCTCTCATTTCTCTATTTCTTAGTGTTTTTCAGATCTCTCTTTTTACTCTTCATTTTCTCTTGTGTAATCTATATATATCTTATATGTCTTATTCTGGTTATATGTCTATTTATCTCTATTATATTCTTATTATTATTTATTCTCTAAGTCTCATTATTTATTTGTGTATATTATATATATATCTTTGATGGTTTCTCTATATTATGTCTATTATCTGTCTGTCTTTTCTATGTCTCTTGTGGATCTTATTTTTGTTGGTCTCGTTTTGGTTGGTGATATATCTATTGTGTGTTTATATATTGGTCATTGATATTTCTCCTTATGCTTGTATATTCGTATTCTGTGTCTGTGTGTCGTTTTCTTCGCTTCTCTGTGTCTACTATCTTTGTATTATATTTTATTTAATTATTCTCTCTCTTCTTATCTGTATATATATGTAATACTCATTGGATTCTGCTATGACGTATCCTTTATGTGTGGTTATTGGCATACTTCTTCTAACAGATCAAATTATTAGCATCTATTTGCATTTCTTATATGTGTATGGTCGTAGTATCTATTTTTTGTTATATGTTGTATGTATATGTGTATATATGTGTCTTTGACTGTTCTATATATGTTTTTTTCTCTATTTATTGTATCTCCTACTAACTCTATATGGGTGATATATTACTATTATGTCATTTTATATTATTTATCTATTATTTCTTTGTGATTTTAATGTCCTCTATTGGAGTCTCTCTTATCTCTTTTCTCTAAACTCTCTTATGATTAATCTCTTCTTTCTTTTATGTTATGTGTTATATCTGTGTTCTCACAAGAGGGTGTGTTCATCTCTCCTAGATGGTATATATGTGATCTTCTCTATCTCTCTATTAATGTTTACCTTCTTCTTTTTTTTTCAGTTCTTTGTATTCCCTGAAGGTACGTTGATTTTTCAATATTTAATATTATAGACTATTCTCATGTATCCGGTTTTTTCTCTTATTGCTTTTGTGTATATGATTTTATATCTATGTTCTCTTCTGTGTCTTGTTTCTGTTTACTTGTTCTGTATATCTGCTCTCTCTTCTTTAGCTATTATTGTATATGTAGTCTCTCTGTATGTATCTATCTTTGATGTATTGGCAGTTGTATATGAAAACATGTTTTCATATTCATCATTATATGTTCTCTGATATTATTCTCTCTTATTTATTTAATATATGAATGCTTGTTTCTTAAAATTGAAAGACCTCTTATCTTATATATATATCTTCTTATTCTCTCTATTGTATCTATTCTTATCTTCTCTTGCATGTGTATCTATTTTTGTGATTATTATATTATTTGTTTCTTCTTATTTTCGTTTATATTTGTTATTTTTGTATAATTTTGTATATATATTATGTATATTTTGTATGTATGTATTATTTTTCTATAGTATAATTGATTGATGCTGATAGTGTGGAGATGTCTTATGCGCTAATGTTTTTCTAGCTTCCCTCCACTTCTTCTTAATTTTTCTACCGCATATTTTCTTGTGGTATCTATCTATATATATTATATTATTTTTTATATCTGAATTTATTTAATTCATGTTCCTATTTAATCATTGTAAGATTTTATTATGCTCTATTTACTTCATATTTATATTATTGTTCATATGATTTTAATAGTCTTTATATCGTTGTTTTATTGATTATTTAAAATTGATGTTAAATTTATTTATTATTCTATTGATTCGATGTATTTATATGTCTATCTATTTCGCTTATTCTTAATTGTTAAATGTCATTTCTTTGTTCTGCTTTGGGACTTTTCGTGTGGCTGAGATAAGGAGAGAACAATAAGGTCTCCTAGTTCGATGGGCCATTCGTATGTCTGTAACTTGGTCCCACTTTTTACAACAGGATGAATCAGGCTCTGATGTATGTAGGAATTAAAATTGGGGAATGGGACTATGCGTCTGCATCATAATACCTGGTTTATTATCTCAAAGGTGGAGTAGAACTGTGTACCATATTCAGCTGGCAAGAATTGACATGACTTAAACTATCTGCACATTTGCTAATCAGACTTCATTTGGATTTTTATAACATGTTTGGAGGTAAGCGCATGATTGGTTTTATAGCTTATTGTATTGTCTTGGTCTGTAGAAAACAAAGCTTGCTTGCCAAACAAAACAACATACTATGTCGAAGTTAACGATTCGCCTACAACCATGCAGCTATGATGTACAAATCCCGAAAATCGTCCATTTTTTGAGAAAACTAAATGATTAAGCATATACGGAACCAGACCAACTCAAAACTCACAAAGACAACACGCCAGTTTTCATTTTCGCTTTCCATTTTAGTGGCCTTGGACAAGCCTACTGATAGATGTTGTCCCTTAGGAAAGAATGTGACGATTTCGCAAATACAGCCAGCATAACTATCTTTGCCTGTGTGTGAAATATCAAAAGGTAACCATCATCACCTGAGTTCAGAGGATAGCTTGAGGCAACTCACAATTGTGCTAGCTTCTGCGCTCCCATCATCTGTAAAACTTTCTGATAAGGTAACAGGGGCAGGGCGAGGCCATGCTGTCTAAGGCTACGGGTCACCCCTGCCAAGGGGATGCAAAAGGTATGCATAAAGGACACGTGGATGAGCAATAATTTTCGGGGGTGGTCTCATCCGTTAGTCGATTCCGCCCCAAAAAAGTGGCTTGAAAAGTTTGCATAAACAGAATGGAGAAAGACGGAAAAGAATGGGAGCGTGGGTAGTATGTAGCGGGGTATGTTAACGGATGTTCATAGGAGCCTAGCAGATGTATGAGTCGGATTGCAAACATTCAGCTGCACATGCCTTTCTATGTTCTCCGTCACTAAACTAGCTGTGTAGACGTTCATGTACCTTTTGTTTCCTCCGATCTTTCCGTTTTCAGCTGCAACGATTGTGAGTTGCAAGGATGCTCAGAGGATGCAAGAGAGGATACAGCGGAGTTTAACAGATGATAAAGGACAATAGAAATTTGTTGCTCAGGTCCAGTCACGGATTACAGAAAGTTCATCCCGTTCGACAAAGTTTATGTCGAGCTCAAACTTCTTGCGCGGATTGAAGATCGGCAGTGGAGCGGATGCTTGACGGATAGAGCGTATGAAACACATATGCAATGAGTACACAATGGATGCATAGTGTTTTACAATGGATGGCAAGCTTTTTTTTAACGTTTTACATCCACTTTGCATCCATTAGTGCAGTGGGACAGGGGCTTTAGACTCTAAAAATGGATAACCTGATGACATCTGGAACATCCAAATTCTCCACTCTTAGGGTGAGAAGAATTTGGTTTCATTTCAGCTCCTCTTTCAGGATATTCTGAGATTCAGCTAATAGGAGGTACACAAGTTCTGATTTCTCCATATCATTCTAGCTTCTGGTACACAAAACAACTTCTTGCCTTTGAGCTTTAGTTCTTTGTCATGTTGCAGCATTTATTCCTAGAAGGTTTAGTTGGGTAGCTACATGCTCTTTCTTTCTTGGCCTCTCTGTTAGCTTACTCTACTGGCCTCTGCTTGTCTTCTTAATTTAACTTTTTCCATAAGACATTTCATTGTCACTGTCAGCCATTCAGTCATGTCAGATCCTCGGCCACTCTATTGATCATGCCCTTCTGTCTAGCATTGCCTCTGTCATAGACATCTCAGTGTCATCTTTTAATAGTGTCCAGTCAATAGGTACTAAGGCACCCCTTTCTCCTCCTTCCGCTGATCATTCCCAGCATGACTGACTTTTCAAGTGAGTCAGCAGCTCTCATGACATGACCAGAGTATGACAGCTTCTGTTTGGAGATCTTGGCTTCATGAGATATTTTTGGTGAGGTTCACTCTAAGACTTCTTTGTTTGTTACTTTTGCAGTCCATGGGATGCATAATAGTCACCTCCAGCTCCATAGTTCAAAGGCATCCACCCTTCTCCTATCTGTCTTTTTTCAGAGTCCAAATTTCAGAGCCATTAAGTACTGTAGCTGCGAAAATAAGTAAGACATATAAATGTCTTATAAATAAGTCATGAGGTAAACCTTTTAAGTTGGACTGATATAGCAAGATCAGCTACAAGCTATTGAATGACAATCTGTGTGAAACTTACATCTCATAATTATACATTATATAATACAACATAAAGTTTAATAATACTATATGGGACAAATAATAGACAGAATTCTTTATTGACCAAGTGTGATTGGACACACAAGAAATTTATCTTGGTGCAAATGCTCTCAGTGTACCTAAAAGAAAAGATACATTCATCAAGAGTCAAGAATCATAAGGTACAACACTTAATAATAGTCATAGGGTACACAAAGCAATCAAATCACACTAGGAAACAGTCAATAAAAATAGTTAGGATATAAGCAACAAGACTACAGTCATACAATCATAAGTGAGAGGAGATGGGTGAAAGGAAGGATGGGAGGATTAATTAATAGTAATAGTAAACATCTACACTGTCTCCAGTTTGCTGATAGTGTCAAGGTACCAGGCTAAAAACTGGGAGACTGTGAGTTCTAGTCCCACTTTTGGGAGACAAAGCCAGCTGGGACAGTCACAATCTCTCAGTCCTGGCAATAAGGATTTCTGAAGAAATCTTATGAAGAAAACTGCAGGGATATCATTCTGTCATTCACTAGGGGTCAATACTGACTCATTAGAAACTCTCTCTCCCCCAAATTATCTACACTCAATGGAGTGGTTACCACGGCACCAATTTCTTCTCACTTAGGTTTTATTATAAATGCTGCAATTTCTGTATGTAAAGTACCCCTTGAGAGAAGTAAGTGCTTTTTATTTTGTTTGGCAGTGGCTTCTATTTATATGACGAGAATGTCAATTACAGGAGTAAGAAGTGCATTCTAATTTTAATGTACATTTTGAAAATAATGCATTTTGATACAGCTTAGCCCAAGATCCCTTTAAAAATCAACAACCCTTTTCTATGTCCTTGCTTATCCCTTATCCTTATCTCTTATCCCTCTGTTACTTCTTTCTCTGCTTTTTTCTATAATTTTTTTCACTCTTCTCCACCCTCCTTAGATAGATTTAGTAACAGCGACTCTAAATCAGGTGACTTAGCTGAGGAGCATCACTGCCAACACACTGTAACATCATTTGGTTTGAGACTGCAAATTGGTCTCTATAAAAAATATGCATCTAGGCTGCTCAAAGACCTGTGAGAACAAGCAACAAACAAACAAACAAACCATAATTAACACATCCTTGACAGGATTCTAGAGAGGTATCCTGTTAGTCTTTTGAAGAGTCTCAACCAATTTATTAGCCTATAAACTTTAATTAGACTACAGTCTACAAACATTTCCACGATAATCAATTTATTAAGCTGTAGTCTTTCATGGAATCTTTGTTGTTGCTGTCACTGAGAAAAAATAAAGTAGCATAGTTACTGAGAGATGCTTTCTGATAGGCAGAACATAGAACAAGCAGCAGCCCCTGCTAAACTTGAAGAAAAACTATGGATATTAAAACCCAGCAATCTGTAATCATCTGGTGTCTTTCCATTTTCATCTCTTTGTCTTTGGATTAGAAAGAATTTGGTTTGCAAGAATGCATAAATTATCTGAGCTATTGAATTATCTGTTCTCATATTCATTGAATTATTGTACTCAACAAATATTGAGTAAAATAATTTACTCAAATTATAATAAAAATTTGTACTGAATTGCATCAAACAGATTTTTTTTCTTCCAAATCTCAGAAATAGCCAATGTGCTACAGATGTGTACAATGAGCTATGTATGGTCTAAGCAAGGGTCAACTCTGGAATTTATCTTTCATTTTGTTCATTTTTCCTATGTACAGGAAGCTTTAGCAATAATTATTTTTATGTTTTTTTTTCTTTTTATACAGAAACAGGGCAGTTAGTAATTAATAAGAAATCTATACAATGTGTTAACTACCTAGCCCATCACAGCTGCCTACAGCTAAAAGCTGAGGAGATCCATTCATTCTGTCTTCCTTTTTTCTTCTTTTTAATCTTGAGCTGATGAACTGACTTATATATAGGTCTGCTTATAACAAGACCCCTAGTTAGATAAAAGAAATTGTGTCAGCAGTGATTCTTCCTAGGACTGTTTGTAAAGCCATCACAAATTACTACGATTAACTCAGAAGTCCCCAAAGCTAGCTGACTGAAGAATTCTGCGAATTGAAGTCCATAAATCTTAAAGTTGCCAAGTTTGGGGACCCCTCAATTAACTGAATATTTGACTTGGTACTAAAGCCGGATGCCTCCACTATTTCACCCGAGCATTAATTGGAGAGTAAGTCTGCCACAAGGGAATTTGGGGATTTAGTGCCTTTTCATATCCTATACAAATATTGAAAGGAAGTGGTTCTTTCCACTTTTTCTACTTGCTTCTAGAAGCAAATCCTTCTTTAACCTGATATCTACAATATCTTGCCTGTCAAAAACTTCTGCAGCTTCAACCACAACAATACACCGATACAAACTCAAGGTAAACCACTTCAAACTCGATTGCAGAAAATATGACTTCAGCAACAGAGTGATCAATACCTGGAACACGCTACCTGACTCAATTGTTACAGCTTTAAATCCACACACCTTCAATCTGTCTACTGTGGACCTCATCCCATTCCTAAGAGGTCCTTAAAGGGGGTGTGGATAAGCACACCAGGGTGCCTATTGTCCCTGTCTTACTGTCCCCATTTATTTGTATTTACTTCCTTTGTTCTTGCTTATGTTCATACCTATACTTGTTATCTTGTACATGTTTGACAAACAAATAATAAATTAAACAAATATTTTCATGATTCTCTGGAATTACATTTCTCAGATTTCCCATCCAACACAGAGAGGGAAGATTGATCTAATCCAAGTTGGGATTTGTCCAGTTCTATTCAAAAAACAAACAAACACTGAAATATCCTCTCCTGCTGGGGGCAACATTTTCAGCAAGATTTTTCCCTTTTGTTATCCCCCCCCTTTCATATTTCTCTACATAATTTATAATTAAATGTGTCATAGCAATGACCTACTTTTTGAAATATAATCCCTCTTTTTTATTTAACATTCCTTGCTGGTATTTATAAGCTTTTTTGGTGAAGGACAAATAGAAACCCCAGGTTCTTTCCCTGCTATTGCCCAGGCTATGGCAGAATTTGCAGATAAATGCATTTTGACATAAGAATAATCTCAAATGGATTTCTATTACATCCCTACTGATACCTAGCACATACAGCTTACTCCTCATTCTCTCAAGGTTGGGTAGGACTTTCTTCTGCCTGAGATATGGGAACAAACTTATTAATGTTAAAAAATACTTCTTTCCCACTGCAAAGCTGAGAAAAAGTTAAATTGTTCTGCCTCCACTTTCTGCAGCTCTCTTTCCTTCATCTTACATGTCTTGTGGTTATTTCCTCATGCCGTGGAATGCCGTGGATTCATTGCACTCCTGGAAGTCCTTAACTGACTTTGCTTGTCAGAAGATGGCTAGAAAGGTGGCAAATCTCTGGCAGATCACATGACTGCAAGAGGCCACAACTTTCGTAAATGTGAGCCAGTTGTCAAGAGCCAGATTTATGTGACCAGATCCATGGTGCAACTGTTATAACTTTGAGAAGAGATTGTAAGTCATTTTTTCTAAGACTGTCATAACTTCGAACTGTTGTTAAACAAATGATCATAAGTGGAGGGCTACCTGTGGTTTTCTCCTGCTTTTACAAATTTCCATGGCTGAAGGTGAATTTGAATCTGGGTTTCCCTATCATGAACCTATTATCTAATCTCTTATCTCTTTTCTTGCCTTCAGGGTTTCCAAGAGCTATATAATTCATACAGTTTTGCATATAATTTTCACAGATGGCTTCTTTATTTCTCCAGGGATTTTCACACTGCAAAAGCATCAGTTGAAAAAGAGAGTATAATAATAAAAACATGAAACTTCTTTTGAATCTCCTAAGAAGTTCAAGCAAGCCCATTGTTCTCAATTCTTCATCCATCATGTATTTTCTCATCATGAAACCAAGAGGCTCTAACAAAATCCTGCTCAGACAACATCAGCGCTAATAAATTGGTAACATAATGATCTGATATTATCCAGTGGATTCAGAACTTGACCTCTCATTCTGCAGATGTAATATTTATTGCCAAGATCACCACCAAAACGGAAATGATTCTGTGGGGAAATAATCTCTTGTGAATTCTCAGGATAAAATTATGAAGTAAATGGTATCTATTATTAATGAAAAGCTTGGATAAAAATAACTTTTTTTGTCTGAGCTTTTCAAGTTTTTAAGTTGGTACTTTTTCTGTTAACCTGCCTAATTTTCATCAAACCATTCCATTCACTTATACAATACAATTTGAACTTTCCAGAATTTTCTTGTACAGTTCTCTATTTCAACAGGATGAACAAAAAAGGTGTATATTAAAGATAACTGTGCAGGAAATTGGAGGAAACAAATGTATGCAAGCACTTTACATTATGCAAAAGCTACATGCTAAAACTATTTTTTCTTTACAAAAATATTGCTAAATGATGTGGATTCTCATTAAAATGTTAAAAAAAAAACTGTGAAACAAAACTGGACAAATTTGCACATGCCTGTCTTTCCTGAACCTAAATCTTTGCCAGAGAATTTGAATATCCCCCAAACCAGGCATAGCACAATTGCAATTCAAACCCAGTTCCATCTCCAGAACATCCCTATTTCTTCCTGTCTGTTCTGCCAAGGCAGGAACAGCTGTTTAATTGCTTGCCTTTCTGTGATTCCCATGTGCTTTTATCTCTCAGTGTTCCAGATGCACATTTTACACCGACCCACAATTTACATGACTGGTGGAGCAGAGCCAGAGGCCTCCTTGGGATTTGTGGCGCCCTTTAGACGCTACCGTCACCTTGGTTTCTTGGAGCTCATCTGTGGAGGGCACTGCTGGCCAGTGTGCCATTTACTCCAGTGTGAGTCATGAATCCTTCAGCTGAGGCTAAGCTGTTTGGTGTGATTTTCATTTTATTGTTGTCCCTTAATTAAACAGAGAATGATGAATTGTTGATGTCAATGGTGCAGTCTACAAATGGGTACTTCCTGGTTCATTATCATTATCATGCGACACATGAAAAGGATAAGAAGGACTAGATTAATGGAGCTCCGGACAGATCATAGACTTGGCTGTGAAGCTTCCAATAGCTGTAATCGAGGAGTCTGTCATAAACTCGGGCTAATCTGGTGAGCCACGACTGCTCAGCTATGACCAGACAACCCAGGGCTGCTTTGATGGCACCACCATTCTTTTCAACATGACATATAAAACAGAAGATTAGTTATTGTTATGTAGAAAATAGATGATAAGCAGAGGGGTGGTTTTTGGAAGGGTTGCAGACAGCTGTCTCCACAGAAAACAAAGAGGCTAACTGGATCCATGTTTTATATGGAAAGCCACCTGATTTTTCTACCTTGGAGTTTATTTACCTACAAGCATCTACGAGAGTCATCCAAGCATTCTGCCAAAACGACAGTCAAAAGGAGAAGCTTTTTTATCACTTGGGTGATGTGTGTGTGTGTGTATGAGAGGAATGAGGGCCAAAGCCATGAAAATGTCATGCCACTAATGGGGAAAAGGCCCTAGATTCATTATAGCACTACTAGCTGCAGGTCTGAAATGGTTTGAGAGAGAGGGTTGGGGTGGGACAGGGTCAAAACCAGGTCACACAAAAAAATGGAAGATTCATTAAGGATGCCTTGAATCATACTTTATATTTGTTGCAGCATTTGTCCATTTTCGTTCATCTGATTAAGGCCATTGAGTAGGCATCTTCCCTGTTGCATTTGTGTCTGTCTGTAAAATGTGTTTTATTAGTTTTGTATATCAGTGATTGCATGACTTCTGTAGAGGCCATACGCTAAATAAAATATATAAAATTCCCAGTTTGATCAAAGAAAAACCTTAAAATTATTATTTTCTGCCATATGCCCATAATATAGTCTTCGTCTTCCCCAGCATCCAAGTGAGATCAGGTTGAAGTTGGCCATAGGAGCACCTGAGTTAAAATAATATTTTCCCTCTTGATCTGATAATATTCAAGGGCAACCTCAGGGTGTGTACAATCGATTAGGCTTTGTCACTCATCGCCTTGGAGAAATTTCAATAACTGTAGGCCAAGGAGGCAGGGTGGACTTGGCAGTGAAGAAGATAAATTTCAAGTTGACATAATCTTTTGCCATATAAAGGGTAGTTTGTAGCTTCGGTATATAAGCCAAAATATTATTGTTATACCAGTGGTTTATATTATAGCATTCACTCAGCAGTGGGAAAAGCCTTAACCATGAAAGCCAGCTGGGTGATCTTGGGTCAGACACTCTTTCTCAGCCCAACCCACCTTACAGGATTACTGTTGTGTGCAAAATAGGAGGAAGAAGGTATATTGGAGAGGTTCGCTATTTTGAGTTATTTGTGAAAATAATAAAGGTAAGAAATGAACAAACGAACGAACAAATGAATGAATGAATGAACGAATGAATGAATGTCATTAGTTTCTTTGTATGGGACAGCATGAGATTATGAACTGGAAAAAAAGAAAAATAATCATGAATTGGACTGAATTGGAATTAGACTGGAATTCATCCTTCTTTTGGGGCTATAGAGCCAATTCAACAGTGCTCCTGACAACATACAGATCACAGATTTCACTATACAATTCTACCCAATAAAGTTCCTTCAAAATCTAGCCAAATGGTCCATTCTGATTGGGTAGGAGCCTGGGTCTGTGTTCATTGAACTTGGAGGTTGATTGATTGGTGTTTCTGGTTTCTTCTGTCTGTTTTGTGGCTTTGATTGGCTGGAAACACTCGGTTCTTGTGTTGGAGGCTTTCAGTGCAGCTTGGCTTCTTGTGAAAGGACGGCT
>BHFT01058919.1:0-13993 GCA_004320025.1 Laticauda laticaudata
AATAGGAGGAGAGATAGGGTGCACGAGGCCTGTTCTGCAAGACTGGGTAGCGGGTTAGCGCATGAGATTGTGCAAGGATGCAGCAAGCTTTCCACGATAACTCCTCACGGTCTGCATGGGGCAATGCCCATGCATGTGGTCGAGAAGTACGCTGGGAACGCTGTTGGCCAGGATGCCTAAAAGGCATTCTCCACCACACACCTTTTCCCTGGACAGCCACTGTAGTTTGAAGATCCTCCTCTTCACGGGTGCAGGAAAGTCTGAAGTGTTAGGGCTTCATAGAAATAGGTTCTAAGAGGGAGTAAGGCTTTCATCCCATCATGTGACAGTAGGGCAATCACTCTTGCAGTGTTGTTGCGCAGCGGGGTCTGGATCTCGGGAAGCCCATGATGAGCGTTGCCCTTCGCAGCCCACTTCCTTGACGGTCACCCTGGCGTTGTATACCTGGGCACATACCTGAAGATGAGGCCATTTGCCCTGATAGCAATCCGCACTGTCACACTGATCTTCGTCGCTCAGCGCATCGACACCATGGCAAAGTCAGGAGTGATACTGAACCGACAGCCCTTGCTACGTTCGAACACTAGCTCGGAGCCCGCTCCTTGCGCTGCGCGCAGCTTTCGCAGGCCACGTGCTTGATCATCTACCCTGCGCTCCAATGGTGTGTGGGCACAGTTCCACCCTCCTGATTCCGCACTGCCTCTCATTTTCTTCCATCCTTCTTCAGTGGCAAGGGGCATACGGAGGGAGCTATTCCAGTTTTCATTCTCTCAATAATGGCGGCTGCACGCACTTCTCTGACCTGTAATGCTGATGGTGATTGATGTGGGCCACCGCTTCCAGCCGTACTGCATGCTCCTGGTTTACAGGTGGTCGCCTGAGGCCAGGTGTCGCATACGGAGTGAGTGCCACCTTGAAGCGCACAGGTTTCCAGGCTGGGCGCGGAAGTTGGTGTTTTGCCGTTGGTCAAGCCTGGGTGTCAGCCTGCTCCACAACTTGCGTCAACATGGCTGGAGGCATTCTCATGATAGTTCTGGAATGCCCAATGTGTCTTCGTTCATGAGACTTCGGACGCATCAGCTTGTTGTAGACGCTCGCATACTCTGGCTCTTTCTCCCAACTCAATCTTTCGGAACCCACCGAGGACGGCTTGCTTGGGCCGCCGTCCTTTTCTTCCTGTAGTAGAACGTTCACAGAGCCTGTAGAATGGCTTCGCAACCATGTTTGCAGAAGGATGGTGGCATGCCAACAAGGACTGTGGTTAGCGATCGATGGTTGACAATGACTGGTATTGCTCTGAGAAAGATGCAAGAGTCTAGATGAGAGGCTGCAAGAGGGTCTGCACAGCTGGGCTGCTCGTTGCCTGGAAAGTGAGAGGATGCAAGGTGACGTTTGGCTGCCCCCTTTTTATAGGCAGTATAGGTGTGGTCCCTTTGCATCTCTAGGCATTTCTCCTATGGCATCCTCTTAGACAGTCGCTTAAGTTATCCAAGATAGGTCCCCTCGTGCGATGTTTTTTTCTCACCGGTTTTCAATGCTTTGTGTTCCGTGGGGCTGCATCCGCTAGGCATGACCGTTCTGCATCCGCTTCCATGGCGTGCCGTGGTCCGTCTTCTCGCCTGCAAGTCGACGCGGATGCGAGTTGCGTCAGATGCGGAACGGATGCCTAGCGGATATAGCGGATGCCTATAACGGATGGCAGAACGGACAGCCGTAGCGATGGTGTATTGCAGATTGCAGAAACGGACGAATTGGATATCATTTTCCGGCGGCAAGGGCAAGTTTTTTGAGGCAGCTCAAAAACTTTCTGAGCGGATGAAATGTTGGCCATAAACGGATGCCTGGTACAGATCACGAGAGGACAGCAAAACGGAGGCAGGCGAGTACAGAATACGGATACATCTGCGTTAACCAACGGATGGCAAGCTTTTTTGTCCGTTTTACATCCTCTTTGCATCCATTGGTGCAGTGTGACAGGGGTTTAAAGTCCACTCTGCTTTCAACCTCTCTTCATCTCTCTACTCTTTCAACTTGACAGCAAAGCTGAGCTTAATAGGTATTCAGTATTTATCTATCTGGCTTTCAGATTGGATATTGCAATAGCAATAACACTTAGACTTATATGCTGCTTCATAGTGCTTTAAGCTCTCTCTAAGTGTTTTTCAGAGTCAGCCTATATATATGTAATAATCAAGAGTCAATTTCAGTTCAAGGGCATTTCAGGCTACTGATCTTTGTAGATCTGGGCTGTAAAATCCTGAGAGATATTGGATGGCAGCAAAGTATTAAAGTTTTCTGTATATTTCTATTACCATCTAGTGGTCATCCAGATTTTTGTTACCAGTTATGGTAACTTTAACTTCATAGAGAAACATGAAAAGCAGAGTTAGCATTGTGTATTTTTAGTTAGCATTGTTATACTTTCCTTGTTAAAAAGTGTCCTATAATGTTATCATTTTTAAAATTATTTTGCTTTCTCTTATATAAATAGTGGCAGTTTTAATCAAACTTCTCTGTTAGACAGGGGAAGACAGATTAGTATACTTTCTATATCATCTACCCAGATTACTAATAAATAAAAGAGGACATCAAAGGCATATCTAGTTTAGCCTTTGCACTAAGTATCCATATATCTATGGGAATCTACTGGAAAATTTTCTTTTGTTGTTGTTGTAGTCCAATCCAAAAGTTTATATTGCCTCAGTCAAGTAATGAATCAATTAAATCTCATGTGATTCATTAGCTAGGAATATTTTCTTCAGATGATGGCTTTAAAATTCATATATGGTATCTTTCTACATATATCTCAGTTTTCATATATTTTGCAGGACACAAACACTGCTGATCTCCACAAAACTCTAAAAGGGATTTAATGTTACCAGATTCTTATTTTTAATCCTGATGTTTCACAGTAGTAGTTGGTCTTCAAGCTGTCAGTTTTCTTGTGATGTATCATCATGGATGCAAAGCTGCAGTCCTGAGGGCAGGATAAAAATTAAGCTTCATGTAGGAGAATTGGGGAATTCTTGGGGAGGGGACTGGGTTTGTCTTGGAAGGTGTGAAAGGGTTTGAACTGACCCAGTAATCTATACAGATAGTCCTTGACTTGGGGTTGTTCATTTAATGATTGTTTAATGAAGTTATGTTGGGCTCGGAACAAGTGACCTATGACCTGTCCTCAAAGTTATGACCACCATACCATCCCTGTAGTCACATGGTTGTAATTTGCAACTGTCTGGCTTCTGATAAGTAAAGTCAGTAAATTAAGCTAGAATCACTTCATAATTGCTTTATTCACCTAAGGACCCCATGATTTGTTTAACAATCATGGTGTTAACAACCTATAAAATGGACATAAAATGGACATAATTTTATGGGCCAATTATGTAAAGACTCACCAACCAACTGCATTGTTTAGTGACTAAAATTATGGCTGCAAGTCAAAGACTACTTTCTTGTCTTTAGAAGAAATGCACGAAGAAACAAAGGGCAAATTCCCTGTTCACTGCAGGACTATTATTATCATTTATTATTATACACTAATATATATACCGTGTTTCTCCAACAATGCGGCCCCCACCATGGAAGGAAGGCCCAGCATGATTTCTAGGCATGAGGTGAAATTAAGCCCTGCCCCTAAAATTTAGGCCTATTTAAACCATGCTTTTCCCATTTCTCACATCGTTCATTAGAACTACATGAGGTGAACAGAAATAGGCGGGAGAAGGGTGGGGGATGGGGAGAAAACTAGCCTTTAGGAGTGCCCTGCGGGTAGCCTAGGCTAGAATATCCCGATAGCCAATGGAAGCTCCCTGAAGGCAGAGTCCCCAGCCACTTCAGGACGTGGCGTGGCTCCCCTTGTCCCCTCGCCTTTAGATAGTCTCTTTCGGGCAATGGAAGCTCCCCAAGTGCAGTCACCAGCCACTTCAATCGGCCGTAGAAGTGGCCTCGGGGCAAGCGCCCCCCCCCCACACACACACTCCCTCACCGCGAGGCTGCTTCTACCGGCCGATCGAAGTGGCTGGTGACTGCATTTGGGGAGCTTCCACCGCCTGAAAGAGACTGCCTAAAGGTGAGGGGACATGAGCAGCCACGCCTCTCCCTGAAGTGGCTGAGGACTCTGCTCAAGGAGAGCTTTCATCTGCTGATAGAAGCAGCCTCATGGCGAGGGAGTGTATGTGTGTGCACTTGCCCCAAGGTCGCATCTACTGGCCAATTGAAGTGGCTGGTGACTGCATTTGGGGAGCTTCCATCACCCGAAAGAGACTGCCTAAAGGTGAGGGGACACAGGTAGTTATGCCACACTCTGAAGCAGCTGGGGACTCTGCTTCGGGAGCTTTCGTCTGGCGATAGAAGTGGCTCGCGGCAAGGGGAGTGTGTGTGTGTGTGCTCGCCCCGAGGCCGCTTCTACGGCCAATCGAAGTGGCTGGTGACTGCATTTGGGGAACTTCAATCACCTGAAAGAGACTGCCTAAAGACGAGGGGACAAGGGCAGCCACGTCATGCCCTGAAGCAGCTGGGGACTCTGCCTTCGGGGCTTTTGTTGCCGATAGAAGCAGCCTTGCAGCAAGGTACATGCGTAGGGGCTGCTCTAGGTGGGGGAGGAAATTAAGTCACCCCCAAAAGACAGCCGAGCTTTTTTTTAGGGTCAAAAAAAAATAAGCCTGGCCTTATTTTGTGAGAAAACACAGTATATAGAGTGTGATTGTTGTGTACACATACACACACTCACACATACTACTGTACATCCATGTATACACACTTGATATGTATGTATTTGAATGTCTCTGTGTGTATGTGTATGTATGTAAATCCCTTCTCACCCCTGTGGATGTAGGCAGGGGTGGGATTCTACCAGTTCACAACTATTCACTAGAACTGGTTGTTGATATTCTAAGCAGTTTGGAGAACTGGTTGTTAGAAGAAATTACTGCCTAATCCTGTAAGGAAGGCAGGAAGGAAACATTCTGGTGTTGCTTACAGAAACTGCCTCTCTGTTAAGCCTTATTACATTCTTCACAGGACTAGACTTCTTGTCTCAGGAAGGTCTCTGGAGTTTTTTTTCCCCTCCTCTGCTGATTCTTTGCTTGTGTGGAGTGACCCTTCAAAGTTTACAATGGCACTGAAAAAAGTGGAGTGTCATAAAAAAATTATGACCATTTTTACATTTTCAACTGTTGCAGCATCCCTACAGTCATGAGAGGCCAGGTGAGGAGATACGTGCCTCGATGTGAGTGATACTGAGTTGGCCACACCCATCCAATAACATGACCACCAACCGCCATGTCCACCCAGTCACATGACCACCAAGCCATGCCCACCACCTAAGCCATGCCCACAGAACTGGTTGTTAAAAAAATTGAATCCCATCCCTGGGTGTCGGTGTCTTCCTCTATCTCAGGTCTTCTACCTGAGAGTTTGAGGGTTTTGCACACAATCTTAGCTCTTCTTAGCACTGCACTCTTCTGGGCAGAGAGCTCTCATCTTGTTCCTGGTGTCTGTTGGGGGAATGTTCCTTTCATCACTGGGATTACTTTGGCTTTTTCATCCCATATCCTCTAGTTCTTTCTTCATGCCCTGATACTTGTCTAATACTCAGACAAATGCTGCAGAGTTGTGAGAAGACCTATCTTCCCATTTCTGACAGCATTATACTTAAGGATTCTTAAAACTGTTTGGATTTGGCCTTCGGGGGAGTGCAGAAAATGTGGACTGGAAAAAGGAGAAATGGAAAAAGGCAACTAGGAGTTCAAGAAGGGAGAAGGGAGAAAAGTACAGGAGAACACACTCTGATAAACTTTGTGACAAAGTTGGTAATATTATGGTACAGAGGCTATTTACTGAGACAAACCTGGTATATAGAAATGGTTCTGAAAATAGTGATGAGAAAATGGATTGTGGATAGTCAGATTATTGTATTTGAGGACTAGGGAATGCTACTTTATGTTTTGTCTGTCTACTTATCCAACTAACCAAGTACTTACTGATCTGAATTGCAAGAACAGTTTTTCTCAGCAGTTCTTCACCTGGGCCTTTTACTGGAGAGGTTGGGCATCTACATTCATTGCAGATTTGCTCTACTGCCTCAGACTGTCCTAGCCTACTTGATTAACATAATTTAATCAAATAAATTGTCCTCGGTTTAATTAGGCAGCAGTCCGAAAACAACTAATTGTTTTTAATGTAAATAGTTATGAATTCAAGGTGCAAGCAGCTTTTTGGAAGATGTTGTTCTTTCTTTAAAGAAAACTATCAATCATCTAAAACAACTTTTGTTCAGAACAATTATTTATTGATATGTAAATTTATGTAGATCAGATATTTTAATTGATTAAAACTTATATGATTAATTGAGCTGGACTGAAATTCTATAATGCATTTACCTGGGCTCAAGTCCTATTGAATTAATTAGAACTGGGTTTGAGCAATGCATAGATCTGCAAATTTTCCTTAACTGAATCAGAGCCATGGAGCTTTTTTTCATCTACAAACTCACCAGTAGATTTGATTTATTTCCTTCCCTGGGTTCTTTACAAACTTTCATCTGTGGAGGGCAAAAGATTCTGGCAGTTATGAAATGCGACACAGAAGCAAAATTAAACAGCATAATTTTGAATAAATATTATTTTCAATGGAATGTTTCCCCCTTCCTCTAACCTCCATACACATACCAAGATGCACAGACATTCACATGCTTATTTTTAGATCAATAGCAAAACCGAAGAAGTTTCAACATTTTTCAAATGTCTCTAATGCTCCAGTAATTTAGTATAATTTGTTTTCTAACCTTACAAAAATATTATTCTTTGGAGACCATCTCCTAACTTATGTTGTGCATATATTATTTGCTGTGAAAGATTAATGAGCCAGCAGAAGCAATTTCTAATAGATTCCTTTGAATTTCTCTCCTGTCTCCTAAAGATACACACCAATGGATCTGCAAAGTGTTCTTGGCATAAAGGATGGTGGAAAAAAGAAGTAACGAAACACAAGCCTTTTTGAACAATTTCTCCTCCCCTTACTTTGTCAGTTGAATAGACAGGACTAATTAATCCATTAGATGGACCTCATATGTATTTGTCAAACATTTTCAAGGAAGCCTTATTTTCAGGAGTTAACCAAAGATTTTAAACTGTACATATTTTAAGGCAAGATCAGGTTTCTTTTTTTAAAAAAAAAGAATGTAAAAATCGAGAAGATCACTGGAAAGCATCAAAGAGATTTCTGTGCTGCTATATAATGGTCCATCTACATATTTATAGTGCAGATTCTGGTGCCTTAAATAAAGGCAATTTATTCAGATCTTCTTGGTACCAGATGAAGTGAACACCACTGGAGGAGTTACTGTAGTAAGATTTGAGGATATTACCTAGATAAAGTTTGCCCTAGGAAAACTAGGTAAACTGTATTCCGGGGTATAGAGGAAGATTATACCATTAACTCAATTCTGGTTGTCAGAAATGGTATAATTACTTCGGCTGACTGCCGGCTGCCAGCAATTTGATTCTCACTGGCTGAAGGTTGACTTGGCCTTCCATCCTTCTGAGGTCGATAAAATGAAGAACCAGATTGTTGTTGGGGGCAATATGCGAACTCTGTAAACCACTTAGAGAGGGTTGTAAAGCAACGTGAAGTGGTATATAAGTCTAAGTGCTAGTGCTAAATGCTATAAAGCTATCCCATCCCCAAGTATTAAAAGAAGATGAAATATGAAGGAGTAATATAGTTAAGCCAAGCAAAATTATTTTTTCCATTTTTCAAGCCACTTATAATCTGTAGCTGTTACCTGATTTCTTTATATATTTCCCCACCTACTGACATTAGATCTGTACGTCGCTGAGACAGGGTCTTATCTACATGGTCTCATTTGTTATGAAACTTCTTCCCTAAGGTGATTAAATTGGTCCTCTTCCCTACATTTTAGGCAGTCAGTGAAAAGAATTCTGTTTTTTAGTGAATTTCAAATGGTTTCAATATGGTTCTTTAGTTACCCTGGATATATTTGATGCTGTGTGAATTTATTTGTGAAATATGCAGGTTTTTTATTTTTATTGATTATTTAGTCAGTTGTGTAGCCACTTGAGCATCTGGTAGATGGATGGGCAATTCATAAACAGGTCTATAAATAAATTATAAATAATAAAATGGAAATGTCTAATTCTGCTCTCTTTTATTGCTACACTGCTTCTCCCATGTTGAGGCAGCTTGGAAAATTAATAAAATACAATAATAAAATCCAATTAAAAATGAAACTACACATCGTTTCACTAAAATTGCAATGCAAACACATCCAATTAAAGCAAGGTCATAATCAGCCAGTACTACATTAGCTTCCAAATATCTTTCTAACAAAGGTGGGTTTTGTTTTACATGGTTTTAGGATAACTCTGCATTGTGCACAAAATGAATTGACACCTGAAAATTCATCCTGCAGTCTAGCAGTAGCAACTGAGGTGACCCTTCTTTAGCTACAGACAAACTGAAGTGCCCCCATCCCCAACAAGAAAACAATGGAAAATGTAATTTGCATAGCATTTGCATGTGCTGATTTATATGTAGATGTGCAAAGTTAGAAATAATGACTATAATTTTAATAGAAATGAAATGCTCTGGTGTATGTTTAGTTCTCAAACCAGATACTAATAAAATCACAGAATATAGGAAACCCTAGAAATAATTTAATCTACCCTCTTGCCCGGCACAGGAATTCTTTACTACAACTACTGGACGGACATCCACCTCTGTTTAAAAATTGAAGAAGAATTCATCACCTTACAAGATAGTCTGTTTGACTGTTGAACAATTTTCTGACATGCAACTGAAATCTACTTCGGAACAAATTAAACCCATTGCTTCTGATCTTTTCTCCTGAAACAGTTCCAGTATTCTTCTACACAACACCTTGCTAGATATTTAAGACAGTTTTCATGTATTCCTACAGTCTTTTCCAGGCTAACTCATATTCAACAATGCCAATTGTTGCTACTGTTTTTCATTCCAATATGTGCTTATATTGGTAGTTTTCCTTTGGGCATGTTCCAGTTTGTCAATTGCCCATCAAAATTATTTGCCCATATCTAGGTGTGATCTCACCAACTCAGAGTAGGAGAGAAAGAAGTTGACATTATATTTCTGCTGATGCAGCCTATGATTATTTAGCTTTTTTTGCAGCTGCATCGCTCTCCTGGCTTATGTCTGTGGAGATTCTCAATTATCCAATTCATGTTGCCTCAAAAGATGCTTTTTCGAAAGGGCAAGTGGACTTTCTTAGTATTCACCAAGAACCTTTCTTGCATAACTCCTGCCTAGTAGAGTTTCCATGCCATCATTTACTTATGTGTTTTTTTTCCTTACCTAAATTCGAGGCTTGACATTTATCCATGTAGAAATCCATCTTAGTTTTCCACTAATGTTCCAATTTCAAGGGTTTTGGAATCTTGATACTCTAAGGGTTTTACTGTCCTCTCTGTTTTTGTGATGTCTACAAATTTGATAATATTTTTAACCTTGTATCCACATTATTCATAAATATGCTGAGCAATAACAAAGTCAAGAATGGCTACTTCTAACCAGGTTGATGTGGAGCCATTGACATAGACTCATTGGATATAACTGTTCAACTAGTTCTGTACACAAGCATAATCCAAGCAATCTTTTTTTGCACTAAAATTTATAGGATACTTTTTATTCGGTACTTTGCTGAAGTCATGATACATACTGTAATCCTGGGGACAACTATTACTATAAATAAAGTGGATTGGTTTAGCATGGTTTAGCCAAAGTTGATTGGATTATCATGGTTTAGCAAGCACTAATAAACCATGGTGGCACTATTAAGCCATGGTGGCGCAGTGACTAGAATACAGTATTGCAGGCAAACTCTGAGGGAATTTTCCTGATTCGCTCAAGGTTGATTTAGCCTTCCATCCTTCCAAAGTCAGTAAAATGAGAACCTACATTGTTGGGGGCAAGATGCTAAGATTGTAAACTGCTCAGAGAGTGCTGTAAAGCACAATGGGCTGTTATATAAGTGTCATTGCTTTTATTCTTAATAAGCTCCTGCTAACTCCTGCAAAGCAATGCTTTTTCCATTCAATGGTTCACAAACTAACTGCTTAATACTTATTTCAGAATTTTGGCTGGGTTACATGTCAAGTTGATTATCTGTAGTTACTCAAGGTTAAGATTAACGTTTAAAATAGAAAGATTATCTCCTAATCAATCTTCTAAATAAAATTACACAATAACATTTGCAACAGAAATAATTATTCTGGACTGCTTTGGGTTGAATTTCTCAGATTCAGTGTTCCTCTAATGTTGCCCTTTCCAAATGTTCACTTGGAATAGATTTTAAATAAATAGGTCCCAGGTTACATAGAACAATCAACACTCAGTGATATTACAGAATTCTGTGCTCAAAATGATCCTGCTCCCTTTCTCACCTTTGAGGAAATTTGAGGCACACCTCAACCATTTAATCCCCTCCCCCCTTAGAACAGGGTTGTCCAACCTTGACAACTTTAAGACTTGTGACTTCAACTCCCAAAATATCTTCCCTCCCCCTCCCCAGCATCAGTGATGATGTTATCTAGTTTGGGTAATGAAACGTCTGCGAGAAAACAACCAAGCTCAGAAAAGCACCAAGGATCCATCACTTCAACTCTGAGCTACCAATATTCCCCGTTATTGGGCTGAGGAGTGATTATTTCTGCAGGCACTGAAAGTAGGCTAGTAATTGCCAAGGTGCAGGTTCTCCACAGAGAATTTTAAGCGATTAAAAAGATTGGCCCAGCTGATCTCAATATTCTCATGGAGAACTCTGTCTAGAGATACATGATCTCTAAGGTAACCAGATCTCAAGCCATGCAGGGCTTCTGAGATATTATTACACAAATAATACTGAAGATTTTCCTCCTGTAATAAGAGGAAATGTCAGGATGTATCCTTTCTGTGGCTCCTTCTGATCAGAGAGCAGATGGCAATCATTCCACTTTGGATGGAGACAAGGGTGGGATTCAACCGATGTAACAACCAGTTTGGTGAATGCGCACTTAGTGTGCGCATGCAGCATTTGCAACTCACCTACTGCTGCAAGACCTGTGTATAAAACAGCTGATTGTCAGAGTGAACTGGTTTGCTCCCAAATGATCTTTGGAGTTAACTGGTCCAAACTGGGCCGAACCTGTAGAATTCCACCCTGGATGGAGCTCTCCAGCTGCCGTTCCTAAATATCATTCTGGCTTCACAAGAAGACAGTCCTGAAGAATATCATAAGATTTTGATGGCCTGCTTAACTCCACTGCATTTGGCTCATTTTAAAAAAAAGTTGCTGGCTGGCAGAACAGGAGAGAAAAAAATGAGCAGGTGTGCTAGGCAGTCTCTGTAGACCCCTAAGCACTTGGGGCAGCTTTCATTTAGATCTGCTAAGTAGAACATTATTTTTCAGAGGTGAGTTGTCTGGATACAGAGTTTTGTTTTGCTGTGACTTTATTTTCAGAGGAAGTTTGGTATCAAAATCCAATCTAGGGCTGTTATTATCCTAATACAAGATCTAGCTAAGATTGCACATTCCTAAAGTATTGAATTAATCGGGGAGATCCAAATTCCCTGATCAATCGAAATTCCTTCACAAAATGGTTGTAAAAACAAAACTGAAAGGGTTGGCATGTTCACATCCTTGAGCTCCTTGAGAAAAAGTAGAATATAAACACAAGAAACATCTCTCATTTGATTACAAACTTCTACTGACAATAAAGCAACAGCAAAACAAAAAGCCGTACCCAGACTTGGTGGAAACTTCATTACAAACATAATAAATTATGCTAATTCTACCTTTGTCAGCTTTTTCAGATAGGCATGGTTATGGGTCTTAGATTGTTTAATGTGATTAAGCTATTGCACAGAATCTTGAAAACCTTTTAAATCCCATCTCTGCTTTGACTTATATCTGATGCAATCAAGGCAGAGTTGGCATGAATTTCCCCCCAATGCTTTCTCCTGATGAGCTGCTCTGAGCATCCAGGCATGGGAGGTGCTTCTGTCTGTTGTTTGATAGGCTGAGCTGATTTCTGAGGACACTCCTACTTGAGGTTCCTCCTTAGTGTCCCCAGTTTTGCTCAGCCTTCATTTGAGCAAGACAACTTTTCCCCTTGGCTGGATTGTCAGAACAGAAATTGGAAAACAAAACAATTTTAACTCATGATCATTGCAATCTAGAAATACTTAAAGAGAGTTTCTGACACCATTTTTACCATCAGTTGGCTGTCAGAGTCCTCAGCGACGGCCGTAACGGCACTCTGAGTGGAGGCTCAAGATCACACCATAGCCAGCATCAATGGCCTTATTTCCACAGGAATCATCCAATTTTAAGAGGGACATTGGATCTTTCCCCCTGCTCAGCCATCATTAAATCAGGAGACCACCAGACTCAAACTACCTCAGTGAGGGGGTGTTGTGGCCAGGGGTGGGATTCAATTTTTTTAACAACTGGTTTTATGGGCGTGGCTTAGTTGGTGGGCATGGCTTGGTGGTCAAGTGTGGCCAACTCAATATTACTCACATCAAGGCATGCATCTCCTTGCCTGGCCTCTCATGACTGTGGGGATGCTGCAATGGTTGTAAGTGTGAAAAATGGTTATAAGTCACTTTTNTTTCTGTAAGCAACACCAGAATGTTTCCTTCCTGCCTTCCTTACAGGATTAGGCCAGTAATTTCTTCTAACAACCAGTTCTCCAAACTGCTTAGAATATCAACAACCAGTTCTAGTGAATAGTTGTGAACTGGTAGAATCCTAGCCCTGGTTGCGGCGCTCCAAGCGCAGGCTCACAATCGCACCACTGCAAAAACAATACAAGGCTTTAATTTTCCCTCAAAGAACACCTGACCCAGGGGGGAGGCATCAGCGCTACCACCCTGACCCAGCAGCATTATCTGGAGCACCTTTGTCTTCTTCAGCTCCAGCTGGGTTTCACTACTGACGGAGGGAGTTGCGCGCCAAAAGTAATGGCTGGTGCCATCTTGTTTTCCCCTTTATATTAGCTTCTAGCAAACTTGCATCACAATTAAAAATGGCTCAGTTATTTGCCTTGTTAATTAGCTTTTGTGAGGGCTTATTCCTAACAGGGCTGATCCACGACAGCCTAACAGGACCTTCAGCAGTGGCTCGTATATCAAGGAATAATATTGCTGAAGGATATTAATTGGCAAACCCCCCCCCACAGCTGGATGCAGTCAGTAGTACAATAGCTAACACGCAGGACCATGACCGCCTGTGCATTAAAGCTGTTTGAGGCCTAGTGTTATATAGATTGTCAGATCCTACTCTGGGGAGGTCACAGTGTATCTTTAATTTGGTATCATATTTGGCCTTAATTGGTATTAATTTAAAAAAAGGGGGGGTTAAATTAACCACATATTAGGAAGTCCCTGCCCATTCCGGAGTAGGCTCCCTAGGCATGCCCACCACCTCTAATTCATAAACCTCACCCTTTAAAAGCTCCTGAATTCAGGCGTACAATGGAAAAGACACGTCTTTTCTGTAATGGCTTAGCGTGTCCCCTCCCTCTTCTCTGAGTAAAAACCGACATCCCATCACAACATTGTAAATTTAATTTAATTTACACTCAATTTAAATTTCATTTTGTCCTGATCTTGCCTAGTTTTGGAATAACTCCAGCATAACACTCAAAAGATCAAGTACAGTTCTTGAGTCTTTAGTATTTTGTTCTTCTCTTCATTGGTATCTGCAAGGGAGGCAAATGATGAAGCGTGTCATAACGTGGCATGCAAATTCCACAATTTAGATATTTGCATCCAGTGTCAAGTTTGTAAGGGCAAGATACATTCTGAAATTCCCATTGTGCATGTCATTTTCCCATCATTTTGGGTTATTATTGGGAGCGCCTGTGCCCTACTCTATAGGTGAAACTCAAAAAATTAGAATATCGTGCAAAAGTTCATTTATTTCAGTAATGCAATTTAAAAGGTGAACCTA
>BHFT01058925.1:0-22052 GCA_004320025.1 Laticauda laticaudata
CTCGTCCAGGGATCTCCAACCTTGGCAACTTTAAGCCTGACGGACTTCAACTCCCAGAATTCCCCAGCCAGCTTTGCGAACATTTGCTGGCTGGGGAATTCTGGGAGTTGAAGTCTGTCAGGCTTAAAGTTGCCAAGGTTGGAGATTGCTGGTCTAGTCTCTTCTGGAAAACCTTCCATGATGAGCACCCACAATTTCTGAAGGAAGGCTGTCCTACTAATTAATTGTTGTCACTGGTAGGAAAGTTCTCCATAATTCTAGGTTGGGTCTTTCTTCAATGCTCTTCCACCGGTTGCGTCTTGCCCTGCCCTCAAGTGCTGTGGAGAATAGGTTGACCCCTTCTGTGTAACTCAGGTGCTGGAAGACTGCTCGTGCTTGCGGAGCTGTTACAGGTACAGAGAAGGGAGGGTTGGGCCTGTTTTCCAGAGCACCTGAGGGCAGGACAAGAAGCAACAAGTGGAAGAGCACTGAAGAAAGATCTAACTTATTTTTGTTATCCGACACTTGGCAGATTACCAAGAAGAAAAGACACTTTTAAGAGGGAGGTTTTGTCATGGCAGCCTGCCCCGCTATGAAAGACTATAAATGTCATTCCCATCCAGTTTTCATAACCTCTTAACAATATCTGTTGTGCCTTTTACAGAGAGATACGGGTGAAAAAAGCTTGGAAAATGTGGGTCATCCAAACCCAGCACACCTCTTGCTAACAGCCTCACTGAATCTAAACCAGATTCAGTCTCTCTTTGAAGGGCCTTCCTTCCTTCAAACTTCTGTTTCCTATAAATACAGTAGAACCTCCAGCGGTTCAATCCTTCATGAATAATACTGTTTTTACAATAGTTAATAACGTTTAGAGCAATGCCCTTGGGCTTGATGGTGGCATTAGATGGTGACTCTAATTCCCGATCACCTGGTCATGGTTGTCCCAAAGGGGCTTTATTTTTCAGAACTGAAGAAGCTTCTTGGATGAGAAATGAAATGTTTTCAAGGAAAAAAAACCAGTTGCCTTTTAAAAAAGCACCTTTAGGACAACCATGACCTGCATGGCTGAGAAACTCCACAGATGGGTTGTTAAACAAAGTCATTAAATCAGGTTCTCTGGAGATTCTCAACTATCCAGACCAGGGTTGTCCCAAAGGCAACTGGACTTCCTTGGTTTTTTTTCCATGAAAACTATTTCACTCCTCATCCAAGAAGTGAAGAAGCTTCTTGGGTGAGAAGCAAAATGTTTTCAAAGAAAAAAAAAACAAAAACACCAAGAATATCTGATTGCCTTTTGGAAAAAAGCCCCTTTGGGGAAGACTAAGGGAGGAAAACAAACGACTGTGGACACTCCTTGCAATTTTTCTAAGGTGGATCAGAAATGGTGGGGCTTGTGGGGTGATATTTAGGAGCCCCACCTTCCTGAGGGCATGTTTGCTCAACAACAGCTTTTCTCAATCTTGGCGACTTCACGATACGTGAACTTCAACTCCCCAAATTCCCCAACAAGCTGGGGAATCGAAGTCTACACATCTCAAAGTTGCCAAGGGTGAGAAAGGCTGCTCTTGATGACTCTTTGTGTATCTGAGAGGCAAACAGAGCTTCTGGCTCAGATTCCGTGGCCTGAACTTAATGGACGCGTCCCTGTTGCTTTCCTAGCAACTAGAGTGATTGTTTATGGAATTGTTTGTTGACATGGAAATGCTCTGGCATTATGTCTTCCTGACAAATTTTATGACATCGCAGTCTTCTCTACACCCCTCAGCCAGGACTGAACAACCATTTGAGATCAGCCAAAGTCCATAGAGCTGGAAGGGACCTTGGAGGTCTTCTAGTCCAACCCACTGCTCAAGCAGGAGACCCCACGCCATTTCAGACAAGTGGCTATCCAGTCTCTTCTTAAAAGCCACCATTGTTGGAGCACCCACAACTTCTGAAGGCAAGCTGTTCCACTGGTTAGTTCTTCTGACTGTCAGGAAATGTCTCCTTACTTCTAGGTTGGGTCTCCTTGATTAGTTTCCATCCATTGCTTATTGTCTTGCCTTCAGGTGCTTTGTAGAATAGATTGACCCCTCCTCTTCTTTGGGGCAGCCCCTCAAATAATGGAACAGTGCTTCATGTCACCCCTGGTCCTTCTTTTCTCCAGACTAGCTAAACCCAAATCCTGCAACCGTTCTTCATATAGTTTAGTCTACAGACCTTTAATCATCTTAGTTGCTCTTCTCTGAACTTCTTCCAAAGTCTCAACATCTTTTTGTAATGTGGTGATCAAAACTGGATGCAGTATTCCAAGTGTAGTCTAACTTAGGTTTTATAAAGGAGTATGAATACTTCTAATGCCAATAACGTGGTACTAATAACACCATGAAGTGCTACCATTTAACTGAGCAATAGTTAAATAAATGGTTTTTTTTGAAAGCCCTTTTGTAAAGTCCCCAAAGGATTGAGCTCATTCATGGTCCATAACATTTTCCCACTGGCCTTGCACCCTCACTCAACTACCCTAGGCCCTAGTTTTAAGTGGTGGGGCAAGCCCCTTTCAATTGTTCACCCCTGCTGGAATCTAGGTTGATCCTGTGAGAGGCCAGATTCACAGTAAATGACCCAGCATTGCAGAGAGATTTCCGCTCTAGCCTGACGTCGCTGGAATGCCAGTTTCAGAAACAAAAATGATCCTGATGGATCTTTTTCTCTCTCTGCCAGTTGCACTTTGGCAAATGTCTGTCAAGTAAGCATACTACCATATTGGGACCCTAATAATCCAAATAATGCCTAGAGACAGGAGGTCTCCAAACGTAGCCATTTTAAGCCTTGTGGATTTTGAAATCCAAAGCTGTCTGGGGAAATCTGGGAGTTGAAGTCCACATTTCTTAAAGTGGCCAGGTTTGAAGACCCCTGCCTAGATACAGGAATTCCTCAACTTATAAGAGTTTGCTTAGTGACTGTTTGAAGTTACAGTGGCATGGAAAGCAGAGACTTCTGATGGTTTTTCCCACTTAACGACCGTTGCAGCCTCCCCATGGACACATGATCAGAATTCAGGCAATTGGCAATCAGCTCATATTTATGACGGTTGCAGTGTCCAGGGATCATTTGATCCCCTTTTGCGACCTTCTGACAAGCAAAGTCAGTGAGGGGAAGCCAGATTCACTTAACAACCACATTACTAACTTAACTGTAGCAATTCACTTAACAACTATAAGCAAGGAAGGTGGCAAAATGAGGCAAAAATCACTTAACAACTGACTGGCATAGCAACAGAAATTTTGGGCTGAATTGTGGTTGTAAATCGAGTGCTGTCTGCTATACAGCAAAATCTAAAATCATTGGTGTCTACAGGAAATACTATGTTAATAGCCAGCTACAATTTACTCAAAACAGGCAAGGATGCCTTCAAGAATACAAATTCCTATGTTTTCCCCTTTCTTTGTTAGGCATAAGATCCCATTGCTGAGTCTTCCCATTGGCCTCTATATGCAGAATACAGACGATTAGGATTAGGATCTGCTTGATGGAGTGAGGGATGGGGTTTAAAGCAAGCCACAATCTCTGTCCACTTCAGAGGGACTGGCATGGGTGAGATTTCCAGGGGATTGTGCCTCAGTAATTGCTGCTACCACCGTCCTCTCAAGCTATTGCTCATCTTTGGTTGTCAATCTGACAAGTCAAAAGTGGTTGAAGTGTTCGGTATTCCCCATTCCTAAAACTCCCCCTAAAAACGAAGCTGACTTTGTACACCCTCTGTCATCTAACGATCCACTTTATTAAAAAAAATAAAATAATGCAGAGAATGTTGAACCCTTTACTGCCATCTAGTCCTTTTCACAATTCCTTTAGCTAGGTCTTTCATAAAGTACATCGAGAGTACCCACCAACTTCTGACAGAAAATTTTAATCTTCATGCCCCCAAACTGGAGGCTGGGGCATGTATATTAATTGCAATCATATTTATTGTGATTAATGTTCATGTCTTTGCAGCAACTCTGATCAGATTAACTTTTAATTTCTCACAGTTTGATGGATTTGAACAATACTGGATAGCCTGAAATACAGTAAGTAAGTAGTTTTAAGGCAAATTGTGCTGTGGAGCCTGGCAAGGTAGTTAGTTTATGGTTCTCTGCGTTGCACCTTCTGAGTGTGTTGTGAAGCACGGAGTTTGAATTCAATGAGTTAATTCAGTGGGACAGAGAATGTGAGCATTTTTCAGCCTCTGGAATGTTTATGTTTGGGGAACATAACAGTTCGGTTGTGAAAACCCAGACAATGAAATATAAGAAGGAGCCTCCAAACCAGGCATGCCACAATCATGCCAGCTTAACGATTGTGTGATTCACTTAACAACAACAGAGATTCACTCAACGGCCTGGCAAAACAGATCATAAGACTGCGCGCCACTCTCTGAATAACCACCTTGTTTAACAATGGAAATTCTGGTGCCAACAGCTGTGGTGGTTCAGTGGTTAGAATGCAAAATTGCAGGGTAACTTTGCCAAGTGCCAGCAGTTCGACTCTTATTCAGCCTTCCACCTTTTTCAAGGTCACTAAAATGAGGACCCAGATTGTTGGGGGCAAGATACTGACTCTGTGAAACACTTAGAATGGGCTGTAAAACAGTATATAAGTCCAAGTGCTATTGCTAAATGCTAATTGTGGTTGTAAGTCAAGGACTACTCAGATTGTTGGACCTGGGAGAATTGGATGGGGGAATTGTGGGAGTTGCCTTTCCTCCCATGGTCCACTTCTTTGGACTGCCATTCTGATATTCCTCCTCTGTGCTTGAATGCATCCTGCAAGTAAGAATTCCCACTCAAATTATTTTCTGTACACAGCATCTCCTGGTTTACTTCCAAAGGCCCATCTCTGCCTTATTGTGGATTGGTGTGTACGTTGGTCACTAAACAAGAAAGACTTGATAACTCAATTAAAAGGTTTAATATGTGTCATCTCTGGAAGGGCATGTAATTGTTCCCTTATTTTCATCTCTTTGTTTTCTTCTCTTGGGTCTAATTATCTTTTTTCTTATCTGCATCTGCTGTGCCCATTCAATCACATGTAATGAAGTTGATGCTGTTAAATGGGGGGAAATGCTCACTTTGACAAATAATTCCCAAATTGTGCAGCTATTAGGACAGGATACTGTAATGAATGTTCTTCAAGAAACATTTTCAGTAGGATTACCAAATGTGTGAAAAAATAAGGGACCACTAGGGGGCAGAAGAAAAATATTTTTAACAAAGTCTTGCTGCCCCCTAGTGGTCATCCAGGAATTATAGAGGATGTGACTGCTGACCTTTGTGCTCAGCTACATGTAGAAGAAGAGGCATTTTGGCAGTAATTGAACATCTGGCAGAAAAGGAAGAAGAGAACTTCCTTTGGCTGGGCTTAATGGAGAAACTTCTCCAGTTTTTCTTTGCATTTGAAGAAATGGCCCTTTCTCTGCTTCAATGCAGCTTTGGGATTTTGTGCAATCCTCTATTTTGTTTCATTGATTCCTGAAACTTGCCATAGCCTATCTAGCTTCTCCTTAGAACTGAATCTCTAAAAAAATAATTACACCTCATCCCATGGGCACTTCAACCTGGTTGTTTCTCATCCTGCCCGTGGAACATAATGCCAGTGTTTGTCTTATCTCCATAATCCAAACATTGGCTAGACAGCTGAAGGAAAAACTCTGCAAAGATTCTGAACATTAAAAAAATGAAAATAAACTAACTTGTAGGAAGACTTGATTTTAAATCCATGTCTTAAATCTTAGCCAAGGAGCTTCCTCTGGACCTCCAGCAATACAGATACACTGCAGGCAACAGTTTGCAGAGTGAAGTCATTTCTTGCTTCAGTGGGGTAAAGTTTCCAAGGCTTTTATGGTTTCATTAGGATCCTTAACAAAACAGTAAAAATGCAAAGCAAGCACCTTTCCGCTTAACTGGGTGACCCTTAAAATCAGGAGGTTGATATAAGCAGAGCTTGATTGCCGATGAGTCATTCCTGCGCTTGCATAAACTCATGGCAATTTTCTTCCAACGATTAACCCCTGCTGCAGGCCTGGCCCGAACAGCCTTGGGGTGACCATTGCTCCGAGCAAAACGCCCTGCATCCTTCTTCAAATACAGGCGTGCGGGGCAGCCAAGCTCATTGAAACAGTTGGGAACAAATGTGATTTGCTAGCGCAGGGGTGGTTGTGTTCATTTTACAATATGAAATATAAAATAATATAAGTTCATACATTTAGGCAAGGAAAACCAAAAGGACACATATAGACTGGGTGAAACCAGGCTCAATAGCAGTGACTGTGAGAGGGATCTTGGAGTCTTAGTGGACAACCAGCTAAATAGGAGCCAGCAATGTACAGCAGCAGCCAAAAAAGCCAATGCAATCCTAAATTGCATTGACAGAGGGATACAATCAGCATCAAGGGAAGTACTAATACCATTCTATAAAGCCTTAGAAAGACCACACCTAGCGTACTGCATCCAGTTTTGGTCCCCACATTATAAAAAAGATGTTGAGACTCTAGAAAGAGTGCAGAGAAGAGCAACCGGGATGATGAGGGGACTGGAAGCTAAAACATACAACGAACGGTTGCAGGAACTGGGCTTGGCTAGTCTAGTGAAGAGAAGGACCAGGGGAGGCAGAATAGCCATCTTTCAATATTTGAGGGGCTGCCACAGAGAGAAGGAGGGGGGGTCAAGCTATTTTCCAAGGCACCCAAAGGCCAGGCAAGAAACAATGGATGGAAACTGAACAAGGAGAGATTCAACTTGGAAATAAGGAGAAACTTTCTGACAGTGAGAACAATCAACCCATGGAACAGAAGTTGCCCTCAGAAGTTGTGGGAGCTTCGTCACTGGAGGTTTTCAAGAAGAGACTGGACTGCCCTCTGTCAGAAGTGGTGTAGAGTCTCCTGCTTAGGCAGGGGGTTGGACTAGATGACCTATAAGATCCCTTCCAACTCTGATTATCTGTAAATTTTACTTGAATTCATGGCATAACAAGGCACTGGAATAATTTTAAAAGCATTGTTTTGAGTACAAATAGTCTTCAACTTACAACAGTTCATTTACTGACCATTCAAAGTTACAATGGCACTGAAAAAGGTGATTTATATTCCTTGTAGTCATTTAGTCATTGGCACACCTTCTGAGAGTCGTGGAGGTTTATCCATGCCCTCAAAATCACCTGAATAGTGCTAACAGGAATATAAATCCTTCCATTTTCCATCATTCAGTCCAAACTGAACAAACTTCTTGGATGAGAAGCGAAACGTCTTCAAGGAAAAACAAAGAAAGTCCAGTTGTCTTTTGAAAAAGCACCTGTGGGACAATCTGCAATCTTGTTTCTTTAACCAAGGTTCTTGCACGACTCTCAAAAGATGACTATATGCATGCCATGTGTCAGAAACTGGCTTAAAACTCATAATTTTAAATCCTGCAGACCAGAGACCCTGGGAAAATCCCCCAAAAAGTTTGCAGGAAAATTTTCCTACCAATCAATCGTTCTTTATTTGGGATCACAGGATGCCATCTCCAGCTCCGTTCTCAGGGGGAGAGAAAGAGAGAGAGAGACTTTTGGCTTCATGCAAAAAAAGCAGCAGAAACAGCAGAAGTCTTTCTTTCTCCCCCCCAAACTCCGCCAGAAATGAGTCTTTGTGAGACTTTTCATGCCAGCACAACCTCTTGGAGCAGGAGGACTTGCAGGGTCCCAAAGATTCATTTCTGGCGGAGTTTGGGGGAGAGAAAGAAAGACTTTGATACTTTCCTTGCATGCAGCCAAAAGAAGTGGAAAGAAGCAGCCCTGTGGCTGGGAGAGGTGTGTGGGGTGAGTGGGGCAAGTTTCCACTTTTCCCTCCTCCCCTCACTACCTCATGTTGTTCGCAATGCAAGAGACACAAGCCTTGTGTTCCTGCAGGCCATGTGAGCGGCGCAGCCTTGTGTTTCCACACAGCCTGGATTAATTGCTTGGGGGGGGGGGACNCTGCAGGCCATGTGAGCGGCGCAGCCTTGTGTTTCCACACAGCCTGGATTAATTGCTTGGGGGGGGGAAACATTTCTCTGTGGACCACCCAAATTTTTCTTGTCTCCAGCCCACTGGTTGGTGACCACTACCCTGTACAGTAGCTCTGGATTGGGCTGAGCAATTGGTTACTCTACAGTACAAAAGTGTGAACACAGAAATGTGCACAGAGCTGATTTGGCAGTCAGACTTGGCAGTTGCCCACAAAGCTGGTTCCATGTCTCCATTTGTGAAGAACTCTGAACCAGCCACGATGGGTTTCATGTTACGTGAAATGAGAAACATTAGGTCAAACATGGAGAACTTCTCATACGGGTAGTCCGTAACCTACGACCACAAATGAACCCGACATTTCTGTTGATAAGCAAGACAGTTGTGAAGTGAAGTTTGCCCCATTTGATGACTTCTCTTGCCACCTTAATAAAATGAATGATGGTGGTTCTTAAGTTAGTGACGCAGTCGCTAAGTGAACCATTGAACTTTGCTTGTCAGAAGATTGCAAAAGGGCAGGGGTCCCCAAACCTGGCAACTTTAAGACTTGTGGATTTCAACTCCCAGAATTCCTCAGCCAGCAAATTTGGGGACCCCTGCAAAAGGGGATTCCAGGACTCTGCAACAGTCACAAATCAGTGGCCAAGCGTCTGAATTTTGATCCCATGACCTTGGGGATGCTGCAACGGTCATAAGTGTGAACTTCACTTTTTTTCACCACCATTGTAACTTCAGACAGTTGCTCAATGAACTGTTTTGAGTCAAGGACTTCCTGTATCTGTTTCCTAGAAAGCAAACTCCACCCTGCAACCCCCAGAGATTTTTACAATCCCACCTCTCTGCTCCTGCTACTTTTCAATCTTAGGCCCTCCGTTTCTACAACTGGAAAGAAAGCAGCGGCGATCCGTTTCTACTTGATGGTAGGGATGACTCCGCCCGTAGAAATGCCATCTCGGATCTGTTGACACTTCTAATCCTGTTGTTTTTGTAACAGGCCCGATGCAAAAAAGAGCAGCTCAGTTGCTCGATGGGATCAGCCTGGCAGCTGATCTGGTGCAGTTCTCTGTCGCCAGCAGTTAGCAGGAACAATGATCAGTCCGAAATTTATAACTCAGTCACGTTCCCAAAGGATGCCTCTTGCTAGTCCGTATCCAATCACTGAAGTTCAGGATGGACGGCCGAGTCATCTGTCAAGCTCTCTCCAGCCCTTCCACTTGGTTTCTCCTGTTTGTACAAGATGCCATTGCTGATCCTGAATAGTCTGCCTCAGTCTCCCAACCTCCTTTTTTAAAACAAGACAGTTCCCTCGTAACTAGAATCCATTTCCCCATTACTCTTAGTTCATTCGCTGTTTCAGACATATCATCTTATTTAATTATTCCTATGTATTATTTAATTATTCCTATGTAATATGCAATTATTCCTATGAATGTATTTCTATTCTCTAGTCCAGGGGTCCCCAAGCTTGGCAATTTTAAGACTTGTGGACTTCAACTCCCAGAATTCTGAGAGTTGAAGTCCACAAGTCTTAAAGTTTGGCAACCTCTGCTCTAGTCTGAGGATCCTGAAGTTACAGACACTCATATTTAACAGAGTTGGAAGAGATCCTTGGAGATCTTCTAGCCCAGGGGTGTCAAACTTGATTTCATTGAGGGCCACATCAGGGTTGAGTTTGACCTTGGGGGGGTGTGTGGCCAGCTCGACATCACTTGTGTCAGGGGCGCCCGTTGTGGTCCAAGCGTTCTGCCAGTGAAAACAGGCTCCCAAGCTCCGTTTTCAGCTGTGATGGCCTCCTGCAATCCTCTGCCAGTGAAAACGGAGCTTGGGAAGGTCTCGCACGTGCCCCCTCCCCAAGCTCCATTTTGACTGGCAGAGACACCTCTGGCCGGCCCTTTGCTGTTTCCGGGGTGTCCCTGCAGGCCAGATCTAAGCACCCTGAGGGGCAGATCCATCCCCCGGGACTTGAGTTGGTACCCCTGTTCTAGTCCAACCCTTTGTCACTTCAAACAAGTGGTTCTTAAAATTTCTTCTTAAAAACCTCCAGCGATGAAGCATAACCACAATTTCTGAAGGCAAATTGTTCCTGACCAATTAACAAGAGTGACAGTCCTTTACAGAGGAATCAAGTAGGTTGCTTCTCTCCTTGATTAGTTTCCATCCACTGCTTCTTCTCCTGCCTTCTGGTGCTTTGGAGAATAGATTGACTCCCTTTTCTTTGGGGCAGCCCCTCAGATATTGGCTGTAAGGAAACAGAAGGCTGTTCTGTCTTCTATTCACCACAATTTGCTTCTATCATCGAAGTTGAAGCAAAGCTATGGGAGTGTTGAGGATCAAAAGTGAGAAAGGGCTGATGATTCCTCACTTAGGACTACTAAGGGCATATTTCATGCCCACAATCCAGCACAGAGAACGAAACGACCGACTCCTTGAGACCCTCAACTTCAGGTGTTCAGAATTTCAACGGTTCCAACCTCTGGGGACAAGAATCCCCCTTTCACAGAGCTTTACAGCCTTCTCTAAGCAGTTTGTAGAGTCAACCCAACAAATCTGGGTCCTAATTTTACCGGCCTAGAAAAGGATGGCACTTATGAACACAATGGGGGCTGGAAAATTCATTGTTAAGTGGCATGGTTGTTAAGTGAAACATCACATGACCGCACTGAGTTTTATGACCTTTTTTATAACAGTTGTTAAATGAATTGCCACAGTCATTAAGTGAGACATCATGGGATTGTGATTTGCAACCTTCCCTGCTGGCTTCTCCAGTGGCTTTGCTTACGGGAAGCCGGCTGGGAAGGCTGTAAATGGGTGACCCAGACTCTGCCACCGTCATGAACGGTTTGGTTGCCAAAGCACCAGAATCACCATGCTGTAGCTGTGGGGACAGTCCTTTGGGCAAGACTGATCTTAAGCCACTTCAAACGGTCACTAAATGAACTGTCGTACATTGAGGACCACCTGTTCTTCTCATGGGCTCAAACCAGATTAACTCCCGGGTGAATTTCGTTCATTCCATGGATGAATAACAAAACTCCAGATGGTTTGTAACATTTATGAGGTCAACTGTGATGATATACAAGTCATTGATTTCAAGTGTTTGGATGGCCACAGATAAGCTATGGATTAGTCCTCTGAAATATCCATCGTGAAATATGGAAAAGGAAGGAATGGGCTTGTTTTCTCTTCTACTCTTAAAAAGCTGTGCTGGTTCTTGGTATGGGGGAAAAGGAAGGAAGGAAGGAAGGTGTTAGAGAGGAGGAGGGAAGGAAGAAGATGTCAGAGAGAAGGAAGGAAAGAAGGAAAGGAAGGAAGGAAGGTGATAGAGAGGAAGAGGGAAGGAAGGAAGATGTCAGAGAGAATGAAGGAAAGAAGGGAAGGAAGGAAGGAAGGAAGGAAGGAATGTGATAGAGAGGAGGAGGAAAGGAAGGAAGGAAGATGTCAGAGAGAAGGGAAGGAAGAAGGGAAGGAAGAAAGGAAAGGAAAGGAGTTAGGGTTCTCTTCTACCCTTAAAAAGTTGTGCTGGTTCTTGATATGGTGGAACAGGAAGGCAGAAAGATCCTCTACAGCAGGAGCTGATTGTCCAATGGAGAGACCACCAACCACCTCTCCTCTTGTGCTACCAGTTTCATAACACATTTATACTGCATGTGTGGTTATTTTTTCCCTTTAACTGTCATGCACAAACATATATTTGGCACCTAAACCTTAGAGAAGATGGTTGTCTGACATATGGAGAAAGAACCAAGACGATAACTGAAGCCACATTGGAGTGGGCAGGTAGAGGTATTCACCTGTTTGTCTTGTGCAGGTGAAGAAGCTGAAACCAATCCTGAGAATGAAGGTGCCCCTTTCCTTAGGGGCCTCTTGGGGATAATCTAATGCAGGGGTCCCCAAACTTGGCAACTTTAAGACTTGTGAACTACAATTCCCAGAATTCTCCAGCCAGCATGTTGCCAGGTTTGGAGACCCCAGTCTAGTGAAAGGGCTTAACTTCCCGAATTCCCGGCCATCCTAGTCTCATTTCTGGAAAGGGGTTCTTTCACATGCATTCCAAAACAGCTGGCAAGCTGACTCTCACCAGGCCCACATGGCTATTCCTGGCCCGCTATGGCCCAAAGGGACCCTTTAAAAATCATCAGAGCATTGTGGCAGTTTTGCCTTTGGAAGACAAGGCTTGCTTGAGCCTCCTTTTCAGTTCCTGCATGTTGGGCGATTTGGGACGGATGAGATGGAGGCCCCTCCGCTTCTCCCCGTTGCAGTTCCCAATGATTCGACTCAGCTCCTGGCACAGCTGCTGGAAGGCCTCGTGGACACCTTCGCAGTTCTCCCGCGCAGAGACCTCCGAGTACGGGCAGCCCAGCTCGTTGGCAAGTTGATGGCCTTCCTTGGTGGACACCTGCCTGGCCCGGAGCAAGTCCCCTTTGTTGGCCATCAGCAGCAAGGGGATGTTGGCATTGGGGTGGATCTTGCGGATGTGCTGGTGCAGCGGGCGAATGACGCGGTAGCTCTCGTAGTCCGTGATGGAGTAGACAAAGACGAAGCCGTCGGCCCAGTAAATGGAACGGTTGATCTGCTCCTGGCAACAGATGGTGTCATTCTCGTCCTGTCACCAAAAACCAGGAGGAAAGAGCTAAGTGCCAGTCGACAAAAGGTCAAAACCAGAGCTAGGCCAGAGGGTGTTGATGGAGCGAGTGGCTGAATTACTAGAGGTAGTCCCTGACTTACAACATTTCTTCAAAGTTATGGACTTCCAGTTTGATCTTCTTCAGCGACAGACCGAAACCCATCTCTGCAAGGCTTCGATCCATGCTCGCCGCTAGAACACCCCGAGCCAGCTGGTTTTGGGGCTAAGCCACCCTGTAGAGGGGGTGAAGAAGGGGGAGACTGCCAGCAGGGTTGAGGAGAGCCGCATCTCTCCTCCCCGCTGGCCCATTATCCCTTTTCCGAAGCGGTTGCAGCAGTGGTCAGAAATGGCCACAGCAAAGAAGAACTCGACCGGAAAAGAATGTGCAGGAGGAAGATAAGAGGAGAAAGTTTTGGTTTATCGGCGTCAAACAGCAAAAGCAACCAATAAGGTACCCTGGAATTGAAAAAAAACACATAACATTGTTCCCTAAGAAGATTTTTAAGCTGCGAAAGGAGAGAGAAAAGGGGAAAAGATTGGTTTTCTTTCTCTTTCCACTATACTGACAGCTAAGAGACTAAAGCAAGAAATTGTAAAAAAAAATCTACTCTGACATCAATAAGCATTTTTATGCTGAAAATAAAAAGTCAAAGGAATAATAAAGATTTCTAGATAATGAAAAGCTTTTGAAAACAGGACAAGGAGAGGAAAAAGAATAAAAGGGTAGGATCATGGAAGGGAGGAGACTGCCTGGAATTAAAAAAGAACTTACAGCAAACTCTCAACAAGACTTGCAAAAAGAAAACATTCTAATTTAAATATCACACAAAACCCCAGGAGCAGAAGTTAATTAAGAAATAAGAGATATAACTCGGGGACTATCTGGACTTACTTGATGATTTCTGGATCTCTTGGTTATTGTTTTGAATGACTAAAATCAATCGGGTGGTTGTCTTAAAACTGTTTAAAATGGCTCTACTTTAGAAGAACTGAAAAATGGAATTTAAAAAGTACAAAAAAGATGCACAAGAAGGAGAGGTTCTTTTGGCTTCGTGTTTCAGTTTTAAGAAATGAAGATTTGAAATTATGAGAAACAACAAGAAATGCCTGCAGAACAAGAAGATTGCGACAAAGAAGAAACCACCTTTAATGAACAAGTAATTTTAGATGGGGGGGGGGAAGGAAAGGAGAGAAGATGGAAAGTTTAAGATTGGGAAAAACAACTGAAAAAAATAGAGTGAAAAATAAATATGAAATCAGAAAGCACAAGAAGAGGGAAATGCAGAAGAGAGAATTAGAAGTTAGAGATACAAGCAGAGTAAAAAGTGGAGGAAAGAAGATGGAAAAAAAAAGGAAAAGAAGTTATAAAGGACAGAAGCAAAATATAGAGAAGAAACAGGGCCTATTTAGAGATAATGGCTGAATTAATGGAAAGAAGGGATTCTGTTAAAGGTACATAAGATAGTATGGTTATATAGAAGCAGAAATAATTTTAGAAAATATGAAACAATGTATGATTAAAATTGTCTGAATAAATAGCTATCGTAATTCAGTGGAATGCTTGTCAATAAATTAAATGTAACAAAAGGTATATTTAATGATTTAATAAAACATATGTGAAGAGAAATAAGGAAAAAATTAATTATGGATATTATATGTGTTTTAAGGAGTATGATATTTAATTGAAAAAGAATGTTTAAAGATGTTAAGATTTAATGATTATTAATGATACGAACTGAACTGGATGGAATGAGAGTTTATAATTACATATATTTACAATCTTTCTTTTTTTTTTTTTAAGAATTATGTTGTATTATAAGAATGTACCAAGCAGAATTCGATTGGAAGTTATATTATGTTATTATATTGAAAGTCATAAAGTTAAGGTATATATGTTGAAGTTTAAATAAGAGTGAATGGATATAAATTAAAAGATATAAGGTGTCATACTCCAATTAGTAATTACAGAGAAAATGTTTGTATGAGAAAAGATAATACAAAACTTGAAACAGAAACAGACAAAAGTATAAATAGTAATGATTTGACTTGAGATGAGATAATCAAAATAAAATTGAGAAAAATTAAAAGAGGGAAAAAGCTATATAGAAAATGTAAAATAGTATAAGATATAGAATAGAATACAAAAAGGAGCATGAAATTGAGTTTTGTGTCTGTATGAAGAAGTTCAACCCGGGACCATTCTATTTTCAAAAAAGATGTTTTACTTGTATGGTGTATATGTGAAAACTCAAATAAAACTTTATTAAAAAAAAACCATTTCTTCAAAGTTACAATGGCACTGAAAACTGTGACTTAAGACCGTTTTTCACACTTGGGATCCAGTATCCCTGTGATCACCTGATTAAAATTCGGACATTTGGCAACTCACATTTATAACAGTTGTAGCTGATCACGTGATCCCCTTTTGCAACCTCCTGACAAGCAAAGTCAATGGGGAAACCAGATTCACTTAACAACCAGGTTATTAACTTATCAGTTGCAGTGATTCACTTAACAACTGTGGCAAGCAAGGTGTTCTGTCCCACTAGGCTTCCCCAAAAATCACTAAGCCAACTCTGAGTCCCGTCAAAACCTCTTTTATTCAATGGATGTGAATTTAGTGCATTCACATTCAGCCAGCGGCCTGGCAAACACTCTTGCAAAGGTATAGTAATTAGCTCAGACCTTATCTTGCTTGGAGAGCTGCCAAGTAAATATTTCCACATGCAGTACTAACAAGAAAGGGCTCAGCACAGAGTCTCTGAGATGCACAGACAGATCTTCACAAGGCTGGAACAAACAAATAAATAGTTTCCTGCAAAAGCCCCCTCCCCTTTTGCTCCTCTTTTAATCCTGATGGGATTTAAGTCCACCTGTGGCCTTACTCCCACATCGACCCTGAGTTCTTAAATGTTCCTTCCTTTTGGCAGCTCTGTGCATGCACAGGCTGGGAACCAGTTCCAGAACCTCCCCCACCTCACTGCTGTCTGAGCCTGAAGGCAGCTGATAACTGCCAGCCTGCCCTGGCCCCATTTCTGCCTCTGATGCAGAGCCCTCTTCTGAGCCTTCCTCAGCCTCCAGGCCTGGCCCAGGTTCCTCCCCAGCTTCCTCACTACTGTCCGACTCTGCTGCCAGCTCCGTCAGTCGCTGGTGGGCCACAACAAAAGGTTGCAAAATGAAGCAAAACTCACTTCATAAATGTCTCACTTAACAACAGAAATTTGGGGCTCAACTGTAGTTGAGGGCTACCTGTGTAACACAGCAATCCACAACCACAACTGACTGAACAAACCTAGCCCAGATGAAACAAATCACAGTGTAGAGTAAGATAAAGCATGGACCTAACTCAAGTATGTTTTCTTCTGACAGATGCAAGAATGTACCTGCTGGGAGTTTGTCGTATTCCCACAAAGTTCAGACTAGCTTTTTGACCACATTTGACTTGATTTTTTGTTTTATTCCTCAACTTTATGTCTCTAACTCTACAGTCGATGGCAGCCCCTAAGGTCATGTTTCTCAGCCTTGGCAAGTTCAAAGTGTGTGGTTATTGCAGCCAGGCCCCTTAGGAGTCCTCTGGAGCCCAGCTCCCGAGTCAGCATCTATGGCAGAGGTCTCCAACCTTGGCCAGTTAAGACTGGTGGACTTCAACTCCCAACAGGCCTGTTCGGAGTCCTCTGGAACCTGACTATTGAGTCACTATCTATGGCAGAGGTCCCCAAACTTGGCCACTTTAAGACTGGTGGACTTCAATTCCCAGAATTCTCCAGCCAGCTTTGCTGGCTGGAGAATTCTGGGAGTTGAAGTCCACCAGTCTTAAAGTGGCCAGGTTTGGAGACCTCTGATCTGTGGTGAGGAGGTTAAATCAATGGTGACAGGAAGCACCTACCTGCCTGGAAGCTCAAATGGGCTTGATAAACTATTCCCAATGTCAGTAGGGCATGGGCTGCCTCCAGTCTGCCATCTGTCCCAATCCAAACATTTTCTGTAATTCTGCTGACTCATAGGCTGGAAGGGACCTCAGAGGTCTTCTAGTCCAACCCCTTGCCCAAGGCAGGAGACCTTATTTCGTTCCAGGCAAATGGCTGTCCGGTCTTTTCTTGAACACCTCCAGCGATGGAGCAGCCACAACTCTGGGAAAGAGGCTGCTCCATTCATTAGTTGGTCTCACTATCAGGGAATTCCTCCTTACTTCTAGGTGGGATCTCTCTTCAACGATCTTCTTACTTCTCATCCTGCCCTCTGGGGCTCTGGAGACTGAACCAGCCCCTTCTTCATTGGGACAACCTCTCACATACTGAAAGACAGTTACCATGTCCCACCTAATGGGTCTCTTTCATTGGCTAGACATACCTAGTTCCACGGGTAGGATTCAAAAATGCCCAGTTGCTGGGTGGGCGTGGCCATGGTGGGCATGGCCTACCAGGAACTTCCGGAGGGCCTTTTTTCGCCTTACCCATGGTCTGAAGGCTTGCTTTGGCCTCTGGGAGGGCAAGAATGGCCTCCCCTGGACCCTGGAGGGCCTCCAGAAGCCAGAAAGAGGGCCGTTTCTGGACTTCCGGTACTTCCAGTTTGGCCCGTTCTTCTCCCTCCCAGAGCCTTCGCGCAGCCCCTGCACTTACGTACATCCAAAATGGGCTGCATGGAGATTCCTGGGAGGGGCGGGGCGGGCGGGGCCAGCCAGTCAGTTCAAATACCGGTTCGATGAACCAGATGCAAATTTATCATCCGGTTCGCCTGAACTGGTCCAAACCGGTAGAATCCCACCCCTGCCTAGTTCCCTTAACTAGTCATTGTACAGTTTAGCAGCCCAGCCCCCACATCATCTGTGTTGCTCTCCAGGTAATCCTCAACTTACAACCACAATGGAGCCCCAAATTTCTGTTGCTAAATGAGCCATTTGGTCATTCTTTTTCTTTGATAATGTAGACATTTCTATCTTGATTTCTTTTGTGTTTTGTTCTTTTTCTTTTGTTATTTTTAAAAAACATTTTTTTTTAAGGGTTGGGATAGAACTGCTGCTAAGCAAGTATTGATTTGTCTACTTGTTCCCAGCAAGCCAGGGCTGAAACTGGCTTACAAAACCCTTGCCTGGAAATGAATGTTTTGACCAGAGCTGAAAACAGCCCGACAGGTGAGACTTCCCTACCGAGGTCTCTTTGACAAAAGGAGAAGATGCCTGTTTGCTTCATCTACAAATCATGGCTCCAAATCTTCAAGACCAAGAAAGATGCACAGGGTAGAGGCTCACAAGCACATCCCACCAAGGCCTACCTCACTCACTCACACACACACACACACACACACACACACACACACACCAAAATCAGCAATTAGGTCCATATCTCTACTACTGAAAATTAACCTTGGGACTGAGCCAATTATGACGTTGAAATTGGGTGGCATGTCAATCTGCATAGAAATCTGGCATGTAAATCAACAAACAAATAATTCCTTGATTGTGTGGGCACAAGCCAAGTTCACCTACAGGGTCAAGCCCTAACAGGGATCCTTCCTCCCCACCCCTTCTTCCCCTCTTTCTTTCCTTCCTTCCTTCTTTCCTCCTTGTTTCCCTAACTGGGACGCACTGCCCGGATTTCAGGGCTGTCCACAGGATGCGCTCAGAGAAGCCCAGATGAGGCTCCCATCGCTGCCCTCCCAGCTCTGCGCATCCTCAGGGGCTTCCCAGAGAACTTTAACGACACCTCTGAGGCTATTACAGCTGGTCCTCCACTTATGACCACACTTGGGTCCCGAATTGATGTGGCTAAGTGAGACATTTGTTAAGCAAGTCTGGTCCCATTTTACAACCTTTCTTGCCCCAAGTTGTTAAGTGAATCACTGCAGTTGTTAAGTTAGTAACATGGTTATTAAGTGAATCTGGCTCCCCCCCTGACTTTGCTTGTCAGAAGGTCATAAAAGAGGATCGTGTGATCTTGGGACGCTGCAACCATCATAAATATGAGTCAGTTGCCAAGTGCCTGAACGACCGTGGAGACGCTGCAACAGTTGTAAGTGTGAATAGCGGTCATAAGACACTTTTTCAGTGCCATAATTTTGGTCATTAAACGAACTGTTGTAAGTCGAGAACTACCTGTATGTTGGCCACATCTGTGGACACCTTGGCTGCCTTGGGTAAGAGATTAAAGGCTATTTGGAATTAAGCTTTATACCTCCAGGGAAACGAATGGCGTGTCCTGGACTTGTAAGGAAATCTGCTCTCCATCGATGGTGAATTTTCTGGAGTATAAAGCACCTAAAGAGGAAGAAGGAAAAGTGGGAAGATAATTAATATATCATCAGACAGAGCAGTGATGGCAAACCTTTTTGTTGGGGTGTGCCAAAAGTGCAAAATGCAATGTGCCCCGCCCACCCTGCGCATGCACGCACAACACCCCTGCCCTGCCTCTTACCTGCACTGCACATGCGTGCGCCTCCCAGCTGATTTTTTCGGCGCCTGAGAGGCTCGAGGGAAGCCTCTGGAGCCTTTGGAGGCCAAAAAACTGGCCTGTTTCATCACTTCTGGTATTTCCGGAAGGCCCGTTTTTCGGCCTCCCGTTGCTGCAGAAGCTTCCCTTGAGTTTCCAAGAGGGCGAAAACGGCCTCAAATGGGCCAAAAATCATCTGAGAGATGCACGCATGCGCAGTGCAGGTCCGTTTGGCTGGGGCTCGCGTGCCCACACAAATGGCTCTGCGTGCCACCATCACAGAGATACATCATGTATTTATTTGACTTTCCTCCAATTTTGCCCCAACAGTCTGCTCACTTTTCTTGCTTCTCAGGCAAGAATGTTGAGAGCCAGGAAGCACGTAAGTTTAATGTAAGTCTAGTAAAGGCCTCAACATACGACCGTAACCGAGCCCAAACGTTCCATTGCTAAGCAATGCAGTTGCGTTTTGCCCCCATTTTACGACCTTCCTTGCCACATTTGTTAAGTGAATCATTGCAATTGTTAAAGTAACCCTGGTCTCCCCATTGACTTGACTTGCCAGAAAGTTGCAAAAGGGGATGACGTGACCCCAGGACTGTCATAAATGCGAGTCTGATGCCAAGCGCCCGAATTTTGATCACCTGATCATGGAGATGCTGCAACAGTCATAAGTGATCATAAGTCACTTTTTTCTGTGCCATTGTAACTTTGGTCACTAATTGAATGGAAGTAGGTCAGCAAAGCTGGCTGGGGAATTCTGGAAGTTGATGTCCACAAGTCTTAAAGTGGCAAAGTTTGGAGACCCTTGCCATAAGTAATGGTTATACACGGAGCCGGTTCTGACCGGTTCTGGAGAACCGGATGCGGAAATTCTGAGTGGTTTGGAGAACCGGCCAATCCCGCCTCTGACTGGCCCCACCCCCATCTCTTCTCTGCCTGCCATTGAGTCCCAGCTGATCGGCTGGGTCTCCTTTGGTTGCCCTGCACAGGAGAACGGAGCTGGAAAGTAGGTCAGTGGGGTAGGGAGGGAGTGGGGATTTTGCAGTATAACCTTCCCCTGCCATAACCACCAAGCCACATCCACAGCTGATTGGCTGGGTCTTCTTTTGTTGCCCTGCACAGGAGAACAGAGCTGGAAAGAAGGTTGGTGGGGTGGGGAGGGGGATTTTGCAGTATATCCTTCCCCTACCACGCCCACCAAGCCACACCCACAGAACCGGTAGTAAAAAAAATTGAATCCCACCACTCGTTATACCACCAGTGATAGTAATTTTCCCTTCCCTCCCCGATATTTTCCTTCCAAACCCAATCTGAATCCACTTCCAGGGAATTTCAATCCAGAATTCAGGTTCGCCTTGGGGGCGAAGACCCCAACCTAACTCCAGCCGCTGCATAGAAATACCTTTTTAACTTATTTTTCTTTTCTTTTTTTTCCTTTTCACACTGGACCAATTCTTATTTTTAGCTGAAACCTGTTCCTGCCTGATGGGCAGCCCGAGAGAGCTAAAAGTTGCCTTTTCCTAGCAAAAAGAGCCCAGGACTCAGATGACTGGTAGCTTGGCTCATTTCTCTGACCCTGCAAAGGTTTTCCCTTCTACTGTTGCTAACAATAAAATACCTAAAAGCAGAGGCTGGTGGGAGGGGTAGTTGAATGATTACACTCCAGAAAGTGAAACTAAGCAAAAGGTTTTTAGAGACTGTGATGTGCTGTTACAAAATAGGAAATAAGCCAGAATGTAGAGAGACTTTTTCCCAACGGCATTAAAAGTCCATTTCTAGTCTGATTTAGGGATCTGCCTGCAGGAATATGACATCCATTTAGCCCGCTATATATAGCCATCCATTTATCCCACACACTTGGTCTTTGCCCTCTGCTCCTTCGTCTAAGAATCACTCAGAATAGAACAGAGCTGAAAGGGACCTTGGAGGTCTTCTAGTTCAACCCCCTCAAGAAGGAAACCTTATACCATTCAAGACAGAATGAAGCAAGCAGAGGTGGGATTCAGCCGGTTCTGGCCAGTCCTGGAGAACCGATAGTGGAACTTTTGAGTAGTTCGGAGAACCAGTCAATCCCACCTCTGACTGGTCCCACCACCCCATCTCTTCTCTGCCTCCCATTGAGTCCCAGCTGATCGGCTGGGTCTCCTTTGGTTGCCCTGCACAGGAGAACAGAGCTGGAAAGCAGGTTAGTGGGGTGGGGAGGGAAGGGGGATTTTACAGTATCCTTCCCCTGACACGCCCACCAAGTCACGCCCATCAAGCCACACCCACAGAACTGGTTGTAAAAAAATTTGAATCCTACCGCTGGAAGCATGGCTGGCTGGGGAATTCTGGGAATCCATCCATCTGAAAATCACCAAGGCTGGGAAACACTGCTCTAAACTTATTAAAAACGAACTGAACTCTTTGCAAAACTGGCTTGTGCAAATTGCCTCTATTGTGGTTGGTTGGAAAAAACCTCTGCTCACCTGGGTGGCCAGGANCTATTGTGGTTGGTTGGAAAAAACCTCTGCTCACCTGGGTGGCCAGGAATGGGAGCAAATGCACCGAAATGTTTCCAGAGAGCCAATGGAGCCAAGTTTCCATTGTGTCCCAAAGCCATGCCCAAAATACTCGCGATCACATCGCACAAGAGCCTCTGTGTGTACAACAACACACCCCCAGTCAAAAGTGCAGCTCAGCTAACTTAACTTGGAAAGGTCACCTTCGGGGGTTCTGAGATCACATCTGCCAGCTCCTCTCGAAACCTGGGAGGTAATCCGCCTGGTCCCCGGTGATTTGAACTTATTTAGAATGGATGTAGGAAGTCTTCCGCTTACAACCATTCATTTAGTGACTGGTCAAACTTTACAGCAGCACTGCAAAAAGTGACTTATGGCTGTTGAAGCATGCCCTATGGCAGAGGTCTCCAAACAAGGCAACTTTAAGACTTGTGGACTTCAACTCCCAGAATTCTCCAGCCAGCATAGCTGAAGTCCACAAGTCTTAAAGTGGCCAAGTTTGGGGGGGCCCTGCTG
>BHFT01058932.1:0-25168 GCA_004320025.1 Laticauda laticaudata
AATGGTAAGAAAGTTTGGAACAAAGTCAAATTCTGCTTAAAGATTTGCTCGAATAAAAGGAGGATTTTGGCTTGCCTAATTGGATTGTATTAACCAAGCTACAAATTGATATGGGTTTTTAAGGAATGGATAACATTATAATATATATGTTGCATTAGCAGGACATTGATTCGCTCTCGCTCTCGGGTGGCCTCCTTTTGGATGGCTATTAAAGGGAACTAAAACACATGGCTGACTTGGTTAGAACATGTGGTCCCTAACCTTTTTGTACCAGGAACAGTTTTCACGGCCAGAACTACTCTCTCTCTCCAAGACCCGCAAAATCAATTCTTCCCCAACTAGTAAAGGGCTTGCGCGTGTGACTATTTCTTACTAAAAACAGTATTTTATAGTATATTTTTTATCCTATGATTATTCATCTCTTTGTGGCCTGCGTACAAAATGATCACGGATGGTATCGGCCTTCCGGGGCCCGGTTGGTTGGGGTCCCCTGCTTTACAAGACATTATATATGGGAGTCTCTGTGGTTAAATTAGGAGAAGGACTAAACGACAATGTTATCTTGAAATTCCCAGTCATGCGTTATCGGACTTTGAAGTCATTTTTCTTATCCTTAAACATACAAAAAGAACAAACAAGTTAGATGGTATGGTGAAATATTGGAATGAAAAGGTGAACTTAAATCTGTACAAAAACTAGAGAACAAGGTATAAAGATGAATTGGTTTTCATCATGCAGCAATACAATAAGGTATGATAAGACATTTGAAAACAGGAAGGTTTCTATATAAAACTGACTGATTTAGATAAGATTTTGACAGGGTACTGATTTTGAAAAAGGTGATTAAAAAATTGTATGGATGTTATTAGAAATTAAACTGTAAGAAGAACCAAGTTACCCAAGAAACAAGGATTGCTTTGGGGAAAAATTTTGGATATGGTGATTGATCTAGAGGAAACTGGGCAAAAATTGTGGTCTCAAATTTAAAATGATAAGTGTCGATAGCATATTAAAGAAAAAATTTTTGTACAGCATTGGCATTTATATATATATAATATTTATAATGTATTATAAAATACAGGTAGCATTTTCCCCCGACAAGAATTAGCAAGAATTGTTCAAGAATAAATCTGAAAAAGTGTTAGAAATATCATAGACACCTTGGGCTCATATTATTCATATGTACGTGGACTTGTGCGGATGCTAAAAATACTGGAACTAAAATCCACATTGTGTTGGAAAAAATGAAAAAAACATATAGATCTGAAACCAGAGATCATTTTTAAGCCCATGTCACACCGAACCAACGGCATGCAACAGAGATGTAAACGGACAAAAAAGCTTGCATCCGTTGGAAAACGCAATGTACTCATGCCTCGTTTGCTTCCTCTCTATCCGTCCAGCATCCGTTTATGGACATTTCATTCGCCTCCAACAAGTTTTGGGCTGCCCAAACTTTTTGCGTGGAAAATGTATCCAGTTCGTCCGCTTCTGCATCCGCTACGCATCCGCTCACGCATCTGTTACGCATCCGCTTATCCGCTAGGCATCGCTGTGCATCCGCGGCAACTCGCATTCCGCTGACGGATTGCAGGGAGAAGCAGAAGGAGGCAGAACAGATGCAGACGAATGCAGAATGGATGCAAGGGGAAACAAAAGCGTTTAAAACGGAAAAAACTTTCGTCAGAGGGGACCTATCTCGGATATTAAGGATGTCTGAGGGATGCCTAGAGGATGCCTAGAGATGCAAAGCGGACACCTACACTGCCTATAAAAGGGGGAGCACAACTCGCCTGCATCTCACTTTCGAACAGCAGCCAAGCTGTGCAGACCTCTGCAGACTTTTCCATCTGACCTCTTCTCTTCCACAGCATCCAAGTCATGTTCCACCGTGGAATTTGTGGACAAAGTCCTTTCGGCAGTCCACCATCCTCTGCAACAGCTGCAAAACCATCACAGGTTCTGTAACTCTTTACAGGAAGAAAAGAGGCACCCAAAAAAAGTCTGGGTTCAAAGATGGTTCACCAGAAGAGCAGAGGATGGACTGCACAAACAAGCTTGAATGGTGGAGCTCAGAGTGAGAGACACTCGGGTGTTCCAGAACTCATGAGGATGCCTTATGACCAAGCAAACACCAAACTTCTGGCCCAGCCTGGAACCTGGGCTCAAGTGGCACTCACTCTGTGCCACTGGCCTCAGGGACACCGACAGGAGCATGCAGTACGGCTGGAGGGTGCCACCCTAACACCATCAGCAATTGTGGTCAGAGAAGTGAGTGGCAGGCCAATCATCCGAAGAATACAAGCGAGGAGCTCCTCCAGTGCCCCTCGACTGAAGAAGGCTGGAAGAAAAGTTTGCAAGAGCAGTGGTATCAGAAGTGGAACTTCCCCCACCACCTGTGGCAGCCATAGATGGCAAGCACGTAGCCTGCAAAAGCTCCAGGCCAAGTCGTGGGTCCACTTATCACAAACACAAGGGCTCTTCAGCATCATCCTCTTCCACCATAGTCGATGCTGACTACAAGTTCATGTACATCAATGCTTCAGGCAACGGGCTCATCTTCAATGCCAGGTATACAACGCCAGTCACCTCAAGGAGGGGCTGGAAGCAACCTCCATGGTGGGCTTTCCCAGATCCAGACCCGCTGCCATCACGACAAGCAAGAATGTGCCCCTACTTCATCGTGGGGATGACGCCCTTCTTCCCTCACAACCTACTCATGAAGCCCTACACCTCCAAATACCTACCCGTGAAGAGAGGAATCTTCAACTACAGCTGTTCAGGGCAAGACGGGTGGTGGAGACAGCCTTTGGCATCTGGCCAACCCACGGTTCCAGTACTTCTCCCCCATGCAGCATTTTAGCCCAGAGACTCTATGAGGAGCATCGTGGAAGCTCTGCTGACATCCTCGCACAATCGCCATGCGCACCCGCTACCGTCTTGCAGAAAGCTTCATGGACTCCAACAAGGCCAAATGGGGACATGGAGCCCTGGGGTTGGAGCAAGGGGCCAAAACCTGATAGACACTGAGGGAATGTGGCAACGGCCCCACCACAGAGCCTCACGTGAGGCGAAGAAAGCAAGCGCACCTCTGAAACACTGGTGTGCAACTCCCCAGCTGGAGCAGTGGAGTGGCAACGACAGGATGGGTCAAAATAGCTCATGGATGCTTCCTTCAGCCTTGTCTCATTCACAAGGAATGAGACTGGGCATGTTGTTTAGTTGGCCTACAATGAACAGGGCGTTTATAAAGAGTTTGTTTTACTTCTGTTGAATGTGTGATCTGATGATTATATGTATAATATAGATATAAAGGGCATAGGCTGCTGGCACCTGGGAGGGTGGACACATAGTCCACTATGCTTGCACTGGAGGTTTATTATCCCACTGTATCCTAACCCATCCCGCAACTACTTACCCATCCAAGGTCATCCTAAACTCATTCCAAGCCTATCTTACCCATCCCACACAAGCAAGCAAAGGCTTAAACATTTCTAAAAAGTTTCTCCAGCAACGACTTTAATTTAAAAGAAATGAAGCACAGTGTGCTGAATAAAAATACGACTTTATTAACAACAAGCTATAAAACAAAAAACGAGTCTCTGGCATCCTCTTGGCCGCTCAGATCCCGGCGGTGAAGCGGTGCAGTGCTGTGGAGTGGCTGTGCTGGAGTGCTTGTCATCAGCTTCCCTCCAAAAGCAGAAGAGCAAAAGCCTCAGCCCCAGAAGAGTGAGCCCAATGCTGCAGAAGCCCCCAGCGAACCAGAGTGAGGGCCAGGGGCGGGAGTGCGTAGCCCCTTTCCCTCTGAACGGTGGGCAGCAAGATGGCTGAGGCTAGATGTGCCTTCCGGCATGGTATTTCGTCTTGGGTTCAGGCTGGCAGCGGAGGGCTGGCAGGAACCAAGCTGGCAGGGAGCGCTGGCAGGGAGGGTGGCAGCAAGGTGCAGCAAGCTTGCAGGCAAGGCAGCAAGGCCAGCAATCCGTCCGGCAGCAGGGTCCTTTCCTCTGAATCGGCGACCTGCTTCCGAGCTGTTCCGTTATATCCGCAGGGCTGAGCAGATGCATCCTCCCCGCTACTGCGCCAATATAACGCCAAGGCATCCGCTAAGGCTTCCGCTGTTGCATCCGCTGTGCATCCGCTCATCCACTAGGCTCCCGTTCTTGCAGCCGCTCTTAATATGTCCGTTCACGTCGTGCTACTCTCAGCGTATAGTGCTGCGACACCAGCCAGTGTGCACACGCCTATATGGCAGATATCCTCACTCAGCTCTCTCACATTGCGCATAGTGAGCGTGGCCCAGAATATCTCGCTTTGATTATAGCTCAGAGCTACGCCTGTGCGATATTATACTCGGACGCTTTTGTCTCCTGCGCCCCCTTTTTATGAGCAGCTCTCTTGTCCATAGGTGTATTCGTGAACTCAAGTTCACTACATCTGCTCCGAGGATATATAGGTGTGTAGCATTATGTGGATCTCGCTTTCTTTGATCCTAGCTGACTTGTCAAAAATGATAAGCAGAGAAACGGAGATGATGATCAGTGATGACTCCAGGATCCCTCATGCTAGTAGTTGCCGATATCTCTGACAGTGTCACAAGTGGCTCTGGAGAACTTTGATCATTGTGAGCACGTATGCTTAACTAATGGTCTAAGTGGTTCTGAAATAAACATTCATAAATCACTTCTTCAGGACTGTTGTAACTTCACAACTGTCCAGTATAAATCGAGCAAATACTAATAACTGGTATATGCCCAGGATTGTAACTCTATAGAAACATGTAAGTTCTTATTGGTATACTTCTCTATATTTTTACCTGAAATATTATATTATCACACACTTACTGTTTAAAATATCTGATGTTAAAGTATAATGAAATAGTTAGATACAGCGTTCCAGTCTCATATTTCGTGTAATATTGTTGCAAACTATGTAAAGATAGCGAAAATGAGCCACTAACAAGGAATCGATGGAAACATGATGCGATATAAATAGGATATTGGAATGTGGCTGAATGAGTGATTGACATGTGCAAGTATAGAGAGACAGCAGGTGGAGGTAAATAATTTTTATTTAAATTTGGAATCAGATTCTTATCACGCAGTTAGACAAATAAAAATATCAAGTATACGAAAAAATATATAGACTTTAGAAAATGCTAAACTATATAAAGATGTGAGCTTTATTCTTCTTTTATTATATTCTAACAAAATGTTTTAGGATATGATATTTGGGATGGATAATATATTGTCTACAAAATAATCTTTAGTAAAATATCGCTTATTTCCTAAAGCAATAGAATGAATAAAAGTTTTATTTCAAATGATTAATAATAGTTACCATATTTTTAATATTGGAATTGAATATTGTTAAATGTTGTACTATTGGATTGAAATATGAGATGCACTATAATGTAACTGTATATGAAGAACTACGGGAAATGAATGGAAGCACAAAACAATTTGTAAACCAACCGGCACACTGTATGTACATGTATGGAAGATGGCCTGATGTTTTTATGTTCTGTTTATGTTTGTTTTAAAAACTTACAAAAATTTTTAAAAAATAATTTAAATGGAGGGTTTCCCTTCATTTTACTGCCACACCTATTATCCTAAATAAGTCTCAGCAGTCTCAGTTTAATCACTAAATCTTAATCACTAAATATCATGCTAGCTATGACTAAATATTGGGATTTTCAAGATTACATGCCCATTGTCTGCTTGAGGGGTGATAAACCTATAAACCTTCAAATGTTGAAATAAAATCTTGGATTAGGGACTGATGAGAATTGCCAGACAACAGCATCTTCAAGCTCACAATTTCTTCAACATAATTGCAGAGAAATCTCTTGAACTGACCAGAAATTTAAGATTGTAGGTTCAAAGAAAAGAAAGAATAGCATCAAAATAATCACACAACAAAAAGGATTCATAGGACAGGATTCTTTAAAGCAATTCTTCTGCTTAACTAGATTTTCAATGGTTCTTCTATGTGACAGAGTGACCTACTTGAAAGTGGGCATCATAGACCATATATAATGTCATATTACATTGTAATAATTTGTAGATGCCATTATGAAATGGCTTTTGTAAGTGAATGGTTAACATGCAATTGAAGCAAATAAATTCATAATATAGATGAGGGGATAGAAGGGGAACTCATCAAATTTGCAGAAGGCACCAAGCTGGGGAGACTTGCTAACACTTTGGAAGACAGATTCAAGTTTCAGAGAAGTCTTCATAGACTTGAACACTAGCCCTAAGTAACAAGATGCAGTTCAGTGGTGAGAAAAATAAGGTCTGCACTTGGACAGAAAAAGACAAATGCACAGGTTTACAACAGGGGGTACCTTCTTCAAAAGAAGTAAAAGAGAGCTAGGTGTCCTAGTGGAAGATCAATTAATTATGAGCCAACAATGTGCTGCAACTGTCAAAAAAAGTCAATACAGTTCTAGGCTACATAAGCAGAGGGATAGCATCAAGACAATGAGAAGTGATAGTACCGCTTTATATCGGACTGGTGAGACCACACTTGGAGTACCACACTGAATTTTGGTCACCATGATACAAAAAAGATGTTGAGATCCTGGAAAGTGTACAGAGAAGAGAAACAAAGATGATAACGGGTCTAGAGGCATTTATGTATTTAACTGTTCTGTATGATGAACGGTTGAGGGAGCTACATATGTCTAGCCTATTGAAGAGAAGTATTAGAGGAGACATGATAACTGTCTTCCAGCATCTGAAGGGCCATCACAGAGAGCATTGACTTATTCTCTAAGGCACCAGAAGGCAAGAGAAGAAATAATTGGTGGAAATTTGTTAAAGAAAGATTCAATCTAGAAATAAGGAGAAATTTTCTGATAGCGAAAACAATGAATCAATGGAATGCTTATGGGGTTGTGGGTGCTCCATCACTGGAAGTTTTCAAAAACAGACTGAACAACTATTTGATTGACATTTTATGAGGTTCCCACCTTGACCTAGTGGTTGGACTAGAAAACTCTGAGATCTCTTCCAGTCCTACAATTCCGTTTCTAGGTTTCTGTGTTTCAAACAGAGTTATGAATTCAGAACTGATTGCCTCTTTTTCTTTGAATGCCATACCTGGCAGAAAATGTAGATATTTCAAACTGGCTATGAGCAGTGGTGGGCTGCAAATCTTTTAACAACCAGTTCTCTGGTTGAGTAGATGTGGCCAGTTGGTCATGTGACTGAGTGGGTGATGTCACTCATCACACCCAACCCCATCTCCCAGCCACTCACTTCAAAGGAACAGATAGGATTCAGCTGGTTGGGGCTAATCCCACACTGGATATCCATGATGACACAGTGCACAGTGCACAGTGTTTGTGCTTTAGCAAAAGTTTTGCTATTTTAATTTTTATTGTCTGTGGGATATGTTATTAACAGGCAAGACTTTTAAAATCTGTGTCACACCAAACTTTGATCTTACATAAACTGGTTTTCAACCAATAATAAATCTAAATTGTACAAATTAACATTTCATCTACTGTTAATTTGTTGAATTTGATCGTTGATAAAGTACTACTACTATTTTTTTTAACTTCAGCAGTCGAGAAAACTCTTGAGAATGTGGATAGCAAATAACCAGACTATTTATTTGTTTTACATCCTGCCTTTATTTTTATTTTTTTATAAATATTCAAGGAGGCAACATACCTAACACTCTATCCATCTATTTTCCCCACAGCATCATATTTTGGACAGATTATACAATGACCATGCTCTCTGTGGAAGTCAATAGTGCTGTGAAAGGAAAGGGATGATCAGTAACAAGGTGAATGCACTCAATTATACCAAGAATGGATGAACGATTGGAAGGTCTGAAGAAGCAGGTTGGGGACAGTCTCATGAAGAAAATCTATCGATACGATCACCAAGAATCAACACTATCATGATAGTAGTACATAATCAATTTTTGTTTAATACATTTTATTTAATAAAGACATCATTGTCTCTTCTCCATTGTGTGTTTAATCATGCCATTAATGCAGCATTATATGAAATTAAGAATAGCCAAAGAAAATAATGCAAGTAATTAGAGTTGATATTATTGTGCAGTATAATGCCTGTCTCTTTCAATCTTGTCTGAATCAGGTGTGACACTTTCTAGAGGCAGTACAGGGCTGGATGGAGATCAATTCAATTCCATTTTGAAAAGATAGAGATGCCATTGGTGAATAATTTGATTTTAAATAATGGGAAAACAGCATTTTCTGGTTGTGCACCTTCCATAAAATCTGGAGTATAGTTATTCCTGGTCCAGTTTGTTAAGGAAAACTTGCTGGTAACACCAATTAGAAATACTTCTAGCTATCCATGTTTAGGCTGATGCAAAGGTTGGTTACTAAGAGTGTCAAAACTTTGCTTGTGTTATGTACATTTAAGAATAGCTCAAAATATTGCTGTTTATATAAGATCCTTGCGGCAAAACTCCTCTTGTAGTATACATCAACCTATACCATTTTGGAAAGAGTCCTAATCATGCTTTGTTGACAGGTAGTGTCTTGAGAGAGAGGAGAATTACATGATCCTCTCAGTTGTGACACCCTCACTAAGGAACTCAAGGCCCTTATAAGTGCTTCAATAGTTCAATTTTGCAAGTTGAGGGTGGTATATCTCTTGACTGAGTTTTCTGTTTCTTTTAAAATTAGTTTGATATTTCACCAACAGTTATTTTCATTTTAGACCCATGATGGCGAACTTATGGCACGCATGCCAGAGGTCACATGCCAAGCTCTCTCTCTGGTCATGCGAGCTGTCACCCCAGTTCAGCTCCACCGCACATGTGCACATGTACCGCCCGCCAGCCAACTGGTCTTCCAGTCTCTGCTGTGCATGCATGGGGGGCAGGGCGCACATGCAGGGGTCACATGCATATGTGCAGAGGGTGTGGGATGTCATGCATGCATGCAGGGGGTCATGGGGAGTCACATGTGCATGCGCAGGGGGTATGCGTAGGGTGCACATGCATTGCAATTTGGGGATACACACGTATGTGCTTTGGGCACTTGGTGCCAAAAAGGTTAGCTATCACTGTTCTAGACAGACTTTTATTTTTAGTGCAGTAAATCACTGTGATTTTATTAATTATTTCTGTCCTGGAATAAGTTTTTGCAAAGGATTGTATACAAACATCTTAAATACATGAGCTCTTATTCAAATGAACTAATAATATGACACAATATAAACTGATTGATGTTCAATTTGTACAGATACTGTTTAAATAAACAAAAATGCTAAATGTTTTCAATAAAATATGAAACAAGGCTATGCACAGCTGGTTGTAGCGTGATCTAGATGATAAGCAACTCAACATTTGTCTCTGCCTTCTGAGAGAAGGGAGTAAAGGAAGAATTAGATGAAACAGATTTGTTGTTGTTAGTTACGAAGTCATGTCCCACCCATCGTGACCCCATAGAAAATGTTCCTCCAAGCCTTCTTGTGCTCTACCATCCCCAGAATCCATTTAAGCTCATGCTGACTGCTTCAGTGACTCCATCCATCCACCTCATTCTCTGTTGTCCCCTTCTTCTATTCCCTCAATCGTTCCCAGAATTAGGCTCTTCTCCAGTGAGTTTTTCATTCTCATTAGGTGGCCAAAGTATTTGAGTTTCATCTTCAGGATCTGGCTTTCTAAAGAGCAGTCAGAGTTGATTTCCTCTAGGACTGATCAGTTTGACTGCCTTGCAGTCCAAGGGACTCATAGGAGTCTTCTCCAGCACCATAGTTCAAAGGCCTCAATTCTTTGGTGTTCCTTATGGTCCAATTTTCACAGCCATACATTTCAACTGGGAAAACCACAGCCTTGACTATGTGTACTTTTGTTGGCAGGGTGATGTCTCTACCTTTTAGTATGCTGTCTAGATTTGCCATAGCTTTCCTCCCCAGGAACAAGCGTCTTTTAATTTCTTGGCTGTAGTCCCCATCTGCGGTGATCCTGGAGCCCAGAAAAATAAAACCTCCATTTCTTCCCCATCTATCTGCCAGGAATTGAGAGGGTTGGATGCCATGATCTTAGTTTTCTTAATGTTGAGTTTCAAGCCAACTTTTGCACTCTCCTCCTTCACCGGCATCAAGAGGCTCTTTAGTTCCTCTTAACTTTCTGCCATTAGAGTCTGCACATCTGAGGTTGTTGATATTTCTCCTGGCGAACTTAATTCCAACTTGTGATTCATGATGTGTTCTGCATATAAGTTAAATAGGAGGGCGACAGTATACAGCCTTGCTGAACTCCTTTCTCAATTTTGAACCAATCAATGGTTCCATGTCCAGTTCTCACTGTTGCTTCTTGACCTGCATATAGGTTTCTCAAAAGACAAATAAGATAATCAATCTGATTTTCTGTGTTGACTGTCTGATGATGTTCATGTGTAGAGTCGTCTCTTTGGTTGTTCGAAAAGAGTGTTTGCTATCCTCATCGTATTCTCTTCACAAAATTCTACCAGCCTGTACCCTTCTTCATTTGGCACTCCAATGCCAAACTTGCCTGTTATTCCAGTTATATTTTGGCTTCCTACTTTAGCATTCCAATCCTCCTTGATGATAAGGACATCATTTTTTGGTGTTAATTCTATAAGGTGTTATAGAGCTTCATAGAACCTGCCAACTTCATCTTCTTCAGCACCAGTGGTTGGGACACAGACTTGACTCCTGTGATATTTAATGTTTTGCCTTGGATTCAAACTGAGATCATTCTGTCATTTTGGGGATTGTATCCCAGTACTGCTTTTCCTACTGTTTTATTGACTATGAAGGCTACTCCATTTCTTCTGAGGGATTCTTGCCTGCAGTAGTATACCTGATGGTCATCTGAATTAAATTCACCCATTCCTGTCCATTTTAGTTTGCTGATTCCTAAGATGTCAATGTTCAGTCTTGTCATCTCTTGTTTGACCACATTCAGCTTGCCTTGATTCATGGATCTTACATTCTAGATTCCTATAGAGAATAAACCATTATAGCATCAGACTTTCCTTTCACCACCAGATGCATCCACAGTTGAGTGTCCTTTTGGCTTTGGCTCAGTCACTTCATTCTTTCTGGCTCTACTAGTACTATCCCTCTGCTCTTCCTGAGTAGCATATTGGATACCTTCCGACATTTAGGGGCTCATCTTGCAGCATTATATCTTTTTGCCTTTTGGTACTGTCCATGGGGTTTTCATGGCAAAGATACTGGAGTGGGTTGCCATTTCCTTCTCCAGTGGATCACATTTTGTTAGAGCTCTCTGCAATGACCTATCTGTCTTGGGCGGCTCTATACGGCGTAGCTCATAGCTTCATTGAGCTACGTAAGCACCTTCGCCATGACAAGGCAGTAATCCATAAAGGGATTCATGAAGTTAAACAGTTACTACCAGTTTAATAGAAGTACAATAATTAATAAGTGCATAAATAAGTTGCAGGGAGAGAGAAATATAAAGATACTAAAGCATTTTTACCAAGGACCGACAGTATTTTAAATATATATCTTAATACAACACAGAACCAGTTTTTACTAAACAATGAATGTTCTCTGGAAAAGGTTCTAATACCTTCACTGCCCTGTTTTGGAAATCCTTGGTGACTTCAGCTGAAATGATACAGGAACTGGTATTTTTATGACATCTGTGGGCTTTCATCTGACTTTATTTTTCTTGCTGCAGTACAGTTTGCAAAGTGTGCATTCAGTATTTTCAGCTTTTCTTAAATTAGCTCATTTGATCATTACAGCCTTCTTAAGGAAAGCATAAGCCTTATTCAAACACATTGGGAAATACCACAATTTGAGGATACAGTGAGCAGCATCCGGATGGAGAAAAGATCTCACTTGCAGTTAGTTATTGTATGTCCCAGTTCTGTTTGCAAGAAAAATATGCATGTCCCTCCTTCCATGGACGCCTAGAGATACTGAATACTCATGGCCCAGTTCATGGCTTGCTTTACCCAAGGAAGGAGGAGGGACAACAAGCAGTCTCCTCCACAACTTTTCATGATATTCCATGATGATCCTGATCAAACCTCCTGATTCATTCCATCTCCCCATTTTTTTTAAAGTGTGGGGGTGGAGTCATAGTCAATGACATCACACAGAAGAAGGTGGCATAACTCTTTTAATTGCCACATAAAGAAAAGGTATAACACTATTAATATATGTTAATATATTAATAGAAGTTTAGGAATATTTTATGTTTGCAACTAGAACTTTTACTCAAAAGTGTCTGATTATCTTTCTAAATAAATAAGATCACTGAATGGCCCAGCCCTGAGTCCAAAAGAAATCAATCCAAAGCAGAGGACAATCTGGATAGCTACACAGAGATTTCTCAGGCTTTGTGGGACAGAGCTATAGTAAGATTGCAATTTCTACACCTAGTATGGACTGCTATAATATATTTACCCATTTTTATTTTTTTATATGCCTTTTGTTGTGACCGAAATACATTACAGCAATAAAAATAATAGACATTACTGTGTTTAGATTGGTATGCTGCATTTCTGTTATGAAAAAAAAAATGGCACTACATAACAAATCAAACAACAGGATACATTTCTGAAATGTTTTCAAACATCATTTTGAAAAGTTAAGAACTGACACAGAATGGTTACGGATTCATAACTTTGCTCCTACCTTTGGTTTTCAGAAGTTGTGTTACACAGGCACAGCTGTCCCAAAAATAAATCTCTTCCTTCCCCCCACCCCTGCCATCCAAGAAAATAATTATTCACCACAGCAGGTAAGAAAATGTTTTCTATGAAAAATGATATGGAGGTACTTTCTCTTGACCATATATATCCTGTTCCTTAGGATTGTTAATTCAGAAGTAAAAAAAAAAATTGAAAAAGAAGAGAGCCATTTCTTAAAAACAAAGTGAGAAGAATGTCTACACTTTTTGTTTCATATCTCAGATTTCAGAATGAAAATTGGAATAAGGTTTATGCCACAAGTAATAGAGATGGCCCCCCTTCCCATTTCTACAACATATAGATCAATACCCAGTAATTAACTGAAGGGCTCAAATATGACACAGAGAAGACTGTGAGAACTCAATTGGGAAAAACCAAGGACAAAATAGAACCAACACTCATGGCTTATTTTCAAAAAGCAAAGTTTAAATTAAATTTTATCCCTGTCATCTTCCTTTATCTAAAAAAGAAGCAATCAAGCATAAGATTCAATCTTCTACTTATGTATTTCATCTCTCCTGCCAGACAGTTAATTGCCTATTTGTAAAAACAGCTACAAGAGGAGGTAAATGTCAGCACATCTGGACTATCTACCAGGGTCTCCATCTTGACAAGTGGCAACCCTACAATTACTAGATCAGTGGGGCTTATTCTTAGTGATACACTACTGAGAAGAACAGATTTGTATCTTATTTGCATATTGCTAAGTATTATGCCTAAGCATTTCAACTCCAGGAAGACCTAAGTAGAAGACAACTTTTCAAAAAGCACCAAAAAAGTGAGTCCTGTCAAACTCAATCAGGCCTATTTAAGGGAACACACACAGCCACTTCGTTGTCTGAATATATATAATCAATCTGAGCCTTGAATAGCAAAAATGTGCCAGTATTTTATCCCTCATTAGAGTATGGTTGATTAAATCAATAAACTCTTAAACTCTTTCCATGAATAACTACCATTCATTCATACATTGGAAGGGCTCTCTAAAGGCACTTCTGTTAAGGTTGAATTCATGAGAAAACTTATCAATTGCTTGCCTGCTTGCTTGGTACAGACATGTTTAATTTTTTAAAAATTGCTACCTATGTTATTTTAGTAAACAAGCAGAGGAAAACACTACCATAATGCTTTAGATATATTCAGAGATATCAGCAACAGCATAAGTACTTCAATGCTGCTTTTTAGAGATAAAAAAACTAAGATTGCTACTGTAAAATATGTATCATTCGAAAAGATCCTCAAAAGAATTTAACTTTTTTTCATTATTTATTGCTGTAGTTTTAATAAAGTGACTGGTTTTGTGGCCTTGTAAGTATATCAATAGTTAGAAAACCTGTTTATTTTTAGACATATTTTACATACAATCCAACTCCCCAGACTCCAGGTTGCATATAGTAATTAGATTAAAACAAAACAGATACAGTATTTTTGGAATTAACCTGCTGAAAATTCCTATGCACTAATTGTGTTATTGCCCACATAACTGATAAGATGAGGTGCTTCTTAGTGCTTCAGTTTGACAAAAGGCCAAGGTCATTCCTCAGGGAGAGTGAGTGCTTTCAGGTTCTTTATACCTCAGCATGAAAGGGGCACACTGTTACCTGCATGGAAGTGACCCACTTCCTGAAACATTGAATCAAGGCGAGCATTGCACTCACTAAGCAGCACCAAGTCTTTAGGATTCACTCGCTCTCAATCAGCTCAGTAAATAAAGATTCTTCTGTAACAAGGAAGTACATTTTCTATTAGGGAATCTCCTAGATTGAAGGATGGAGAAAAACACAAAGTATGACTTAAACCCAAATTCAAGCCTGCTCAATATGGAACTTTCCCAAAGTGTTGAGGACTTCAATCACTCCTTTTTCCTCCAGAGATACTCCATCCTTCAGCCACCTGCTAATATTTGCCACCAGAAGGGACAACTCACAACTGCAAACCCATATCACATCAACACAGTAATGTAAGCAGAGCTGTCCTCCAGTGAAAGCTAAAAGACTGCAGATTTATCTGAACTAAAAGTCTCGTCTGCCAGCTTCCGTATTTTTTTAGCAGATGGTGTGTTATCAATAACTAAACTCTGTTCCGAAACCCAGCCTAGCTATTGTGCATCCACACATACAGAGAAATGTGTCTGGGGTAGCAATTGTGTACATATTGTACATAAACAAGGGGTAGCAATTGTGTACATATAACTTTTAAACAAATCTGTGATGACTCTCATTATCTCCACAGGATTATATCACTAAAACTCACAAGATAGTCTGGTAATGTAATTTGCCAGCAGTTTCCCAGGAGAAACAAATAGGCTTAATGCATATAAAACAAGAGAAAGAAAGAATATTTATTTTTAAAGAATCCCAGAAAAAGATTTTGAAGCTTTTTAACCTGCAAGATACCAGTCATCCCCTGAAAATCCTGAAAAAGGCAAGCTAAAAAAAGAGGATTGCATTAAGCAAATTCAATGGATGTTAAAGTTGCAATCTGACCAATAATAAAACAGAAGTTATTTATAGCGCAATCATATTCATATCTATTCAAAAGAATGTTTCATTCTGTTCAGTGCAACTTGCTAGCAAGAAAGCCTGCATGATATTGCCACTTAAATGTAGTATGTAAAAAAGACAATTGTCTGTTTAATTTCTAAGTATTTACTTGCCATGAGACCAGACAAACTAAAAGAACAACATGTTCTTTGCAGAAAAAAATAAGAAAAAAACCACAACTGTGTTGCCTGGAATCCTCATGATTAATATCAAACATTCTCCACCCCACCATCACTAAGAAAGTGCACTAAAGAAAGAGCCTCAATTGTGAAATAGCACCCTGGGCTGTCATAGCACAAACAAGCTGGATCCCTGCTGGCATTGCCAAGGCACTGGCTGAGATTTCTGAATCACAGTCTCTCCCAGCTTGGAAATAGCAAAGAGCTGGGTTAAGATGGTTTTATAAGAAGAGTGCAAATCCCATGGCCCCAAAAGTTGTGGGTGAGCCTTCCCCAGACACTCCCCAAGTTACCACCAAATTCTAATTATTAATATGGCTGAAAAAGAACTTAAATTCATTGGCAATAATCACAGAAATAGTATTTACTTTTATTGAATTTATAGTCAATCAAATTTATTTTCCACTTTATACCAGTCTCTACCTAGAGTGTAGCCCCTGGCATGTTCTTTTATGGTTTGCTCCCCCAAAAAATGTTTCCCAAAAGAGAGCCAAAAAAAATGACAGAAGAAATTCACCATTATTTTACCAAGAGACATCACTGTTTTGTATTGGCCAATGGCATCAAAACAGTCGAGATTTTTGTCCCTGAAGATTAAGTTCATTCATTGCATTTTTTTTCTGGGTTTGTCCTGTGGATGGCTGTTTTGCTTCCTCTCCCCCCCCCCCCCCCCCCCCCCCCCNCCCCCCCCCCCCCCAATTATTCTGGCTCCTTTGCTCTACTTGCTTGGCAAATCTATTTTGACTATCTCAGCATCAGAATCCCATGGAGGTGACCTTTCTTTCTGCTCCTCCCCTTTCATATATCAAATCATTTTTGCCTTGCTAGTATTTTCTCTGTTCCCAAACATGTTTGCTACAAGTGCCTATGGCTGCCTTATACCAAAGCAGGCTTCCGATCTATCCGACCGAGAATCTCTGCAGGAAGAAGCAGCAATTTTCCAATCTCTCAGGCAGCCAAATCTTCTCCAGCCTTGATGTTCCTCAAACAGAAGCTGAATCTGGGACTCTGTGCATGTGCCACAACAAGCCCTTATGGGGCTTGTGCAATCTCTGATTGAAAACATCCTGACAGTCTTCCAAACGTGCACAAGGAGCAGCCCAGATTTTTTAATAGCCTGCATGATCTCATTTATTTGCATGATTTTTAATCCCTTACTTACCACAGGCAAGTCTTATGCACCACAGATGACCAGGGTGAGCTGCTATATTTATAAATCTGCACTATGGCTGAGACTGCAAATAACTTTGTGCCATATTAGATTTATATCTTGCCTTTAATTCGAGAGCTCAAAATAACACACATGGCACTCCCTCCCCCCTCCTAATCCCATCACCACCATAACTTTGTGAGGTAGGCTGAAAGGACTGGCTCAAAAGCAGCCAGGAAATGACTCCTCCTTCTCCAAGACAAAGACTGCTGGAAGTCCAAAAGAAATGCCACTCCATCTGGGTGACCAGAAAGACAGCCACTTTCTCTTTCTCCTCCTCCATGCCTCAATCATCGGAACATTTTTATTTATTTTTTTGACTCAAGCTTAATGAACCAAAGTGAGGAAAATGAATCAGGGATCATTTCAGGGCTTCTGTCAAGGGCAGCAGTACGAATCTATATCAGTAAGCCACAAACCTGGGTTCTTGGCTTTTTACAGCCCGAAAGGTAATTATGTTCATTACGTCAACTTGCCATTTTACCGACTCCCCCCAGTGAAAGAGCACAGCTGGTGATTAAGCTCCCCTTGAAAGCCCTTTGCTGGGTTGAGACAGATGGCTTGGGAATCCCCACCTACCCCATTCACAAGCAGCCATGCAGGCTTCCTCTGCCCAATACAAATCTTGTGAGGGTGTGTGTGTGTTGGGGCTTACTCCCATTTGACAGAGGACAGGCTGGGTGCCTACAAGAGCGCCCCCTGGTGCTGCCGAAGAAAAGGTAACTCAGAGCTCTGGCTGAAGAGGAAGCTGATGACAATCAGATTGTGTTCTCTGCATGTGAAGACAATGCGCCTCGCGCCTTGTTTGCCATCAAGAACTACAACGAACACAGCTCTACTTGAGAGGTGTACATCCATTAATATATGCATAGTTTAATCAACCATAAGGACAAGAGTCCTTGGATGGCTGCATCAACAAGGAGTTATTAAGCTTTTCATCACACAGTTCTTCATTATCACCTGATTTATGAGACAGAATGAAAAGCAGCCCACATTAGCTGGGGATTCTGGGAATAGCACACAGTACAGAAAGGACTCCAACTGGGAAGACTGAAGGGTAATTAGAGCAACAAGTTGAAGTCCCTTTGGGGTGCAATGTATGGTATATTTAAAAAGGTATAGTCTTCCTCCAGTCTGTCTCAGCTCCTGTGGTTATGTGGATTTCTCCATGTTATATTCTTTGCACAAAGCAGAAATGTTTTGCCTATCTTTCTCTTGGATTTTCTTCAATTTCCCAGCCTGTTCTGCACACTGGGGTTTCCTGGTGTTCTTCATCAAACTGTTAAGCAGCTCCAATCGTGCTTAGGTTTTCTGAGATCAGTCAAAGTCAGCTGAGTCCTGCCACCTGTTATGTCTTATATTTCCTCTGGTTTAATTAATTTTCTTGTATATTTATATTGTGGGAAGAGGTTGGCATCGAAAGAAACTATACTAGCTGAACTCTTCAGAGCTAATGTTCCACTTTGTTTTTATATTTACAAATAAGTACAGCTGAATTATTAGGGTTTGAACAAAAACCACAGATCATGAAAAGGAGGTTGGCAGCTTGCCATGTGACTGCTTGGTTATCTCTTTAATAGCATTGCAGCGATGAGTCAACAATATATCACAATGCACACAAAACACTGTGGAAATGAGAACAGAAAGCGCTGTCCAGCATCTCCTTGAGATTTTTATTTAGACTACACTGAAATTGTCCTTCAGCCAAATTTCAAATCAATCAATCAATCTGTGAGCTCGGTATTGGTTCTAGATCGAAGTAGCTCTACATGTGAAGATTCATTTACACAATCTGCACTAAACATTGTCAGCCTCCTGAGAAATACCACCCGGGAAATAAATGCGTGTGCTGGCTTCAGCTCCATAGCAACCCAGAAAAGCGAGGATGAACCTGTTGCTGCTATTCGACATCAGGCAGGGTGACGCCCATAGCAGCACCGCTTTCAGAAGAGGAACACTGTCACTGCGAGCTGTGAAGTAACGTCAGCACCACCAGTTTCGCAGAGCTAATGCTCTCTCAGCACATTTTCTACGGCTTCTGGAAAAAGAGCCAAATCTCCAGATCATGCCTTCACTTTAAAGGGAACCATGGAACAGCCAGAGAAAACCAATCAGTTCTGTGATGGGGATGCATCCTCTGCAAGACACGAAATGGAAAAACAAACTGCATCTGCCACAGACCAAGTGGTCACTGTGGGAGACTGGAGAGAGGAATTAAAAAGGAAAAGAGACACAATGTACAGGTCACTTTTTAGGTCAGTTCATAGATCAACACCATGTCTACAGAGAGATGGGCCAGAGAAGCAGGAAGAATGACATGTCATTCATCTAAAGACAATAAATGAAGTGTGAAAAATTATGACACGGACAACTGAAATTACAGAAACCCATCTTTGCAGAAAGTACATGGATTTTTGTACATGCCGGAAGCTGGGAATGAAAATGTGGCTTTTATCTGCTTGCTTTTGATCCTTGCAGTGACAGAGATTTGACAGCTTTGCTAGTTGGTGGAATGGAGAAAGGATTCTGCCAGTCCTCAGGGGCACACCTCCTCCTTTCCCCAAAGCCAGTCTCCATAGAAGCAGCCCTCATTTGAATGCTAGGGTGTGAACACTATCCCAAACCTGTACACCAATGACTCAGGATGTCTGTCTTTGGAAGACTGTTCTTACTGAAAGACAAAAGGCTGCACCAGACGGCCGCTCTAGCAAAGGATTTTTGCACTCTTTACCTACAGTTAGTTAGGCACAAACATTTTGCACACTGTTTCACTTCCACCCAAGCTTTGTTCTCCACTGCCTCACTGTGGTTATCTCACATTTTCAGCTATCCCTTTTTCTATGGCTGATCATTTCAATAGAAGGAAAAACTGGGGGAAGGAGGGGTGATCTCTTCCGTTTGCTTGCTTGCCCCCAGTCCTTCCTCGGAAAAACCTTTCAATTTTCCAGAGTTATTTCCTAGAGGTTATGAGTTACAGTCTTAAGAGCATTTTTTATCCCAGGCTCACTGATACCCTAATCAACAAAATTCAATTTAATCTCTTTTCAGGAGCGGGAGGGGGAGATAAAGGTTATCAGTCACCTTCAAAGCACGTTTGCTTCGGAGTTGGAGACTGCAGCTGGAAATCTTCCCATTGCTGCTCTTTCTCGGTTGGTCAAAATTGCACAGATTCAGCAAAGCCTCACCCCAAAATTGTCAGGCTTTCTCAGCTGGGGCAGTGAAAGTGGGACTTCTTGAAAATCTACTCCCTTCCCGCTTCCTCCTTTCCCATTTTCTTGAAATTTCTGTTCTTAAACAAAAGAAGGGTAGTCAGGGAAAGAGATGTTGCTGCTGCATCACTGCGTCGCTCTTTTACAGGGAGGGGAGCAAAACCCTTTTGAAAAGGCACTGTGTCCGCTGTAAGTCACTGTGGGGAAAATCACTGGAAACCAAATTTTGCTTGCCTAGGAAGAGTCACAAGATGGGGAGAAGAGGTGTCGGAGCTCTTTTGTTCTTTCCGCTTCACAACAGAACACGTGCCCACACATTTCCAAAGCCACCACCCCAAATTCGGCGTCTCCCCTCCGGTTAGAAGACGGGGGGGGGGGGGTCGTTCATCAGGCTTGGTTTCTTTCGCGCGCTGGTCCTTTGGCTTTTCTGTCGAGTATGTGAGCTTGCAAGCTGCTTCTTCATTTTTAAACTGCTTAGTGGGACGGTGGGTGTGACTATGATTGGGTGGGGTGTGTTCTCATTGGTTAAGGGGGTTTGGCTGTGCTTCTGATGGTTAGGGGGGTTGGCTGTGTTCTGAGGTTGGCTGGGGTGTGTTCTGTTCAGGTGGGGCTGGTTCCGGTGCCAGGTTGAGTCTTTAGTTGCTGCGGATTTGAACTGGTGAGCTGTGATCCTGTTGTATTGGCTTTCAATGTTCGTTGGCTCGTCCACATTCTTCATGGTTGGGGTGTCAGTTCGCTTCTTGTATGGTCAGAGGTGTTTGAAGCAGGGTGTGGCTGCAGCTACGGTACGGTCCTTATCTGGTCCGTGGTGTATCTCATTCTTTCTGTGTGGGTGTGACGTCCTTTCTTCTATGTGGAAAGTGTGGTGGTAGCATCTTGTGTGGCACTCGTGGGTTGTGGTCTGGGATGATTCTATTCTTCATGTAGGGTACTCGTTATAATTTAAATGAGGTCGGGTTTCCAAATGGGTTGGTAGGCGGGAGGTATCATCTCGTTTATTCATGTTGTGTGTGCATTTTTCTATCTACTATGGCTTCTTGATTGATTCTTTGTATGAAGTGTTCGGTTTTTGGCGATTAGTTCTGTATTTTTAAAGTCAACTTTCATGTCCTGTGGCTTTGAGGTGTGGGACCATGAGAAGAGGTCGTTCGTTCTTTTTTTGATTGAATTCTTGTGGGTTCTTCAATGCGTGCACTCTATTTCTTCTGTTTAGTTTGTCCGGTGTATGTGTTGGGGCAGCAGTGCAAGGGATTTATATATATATATATACATACATACTACATACATAACATACATACATACCATACATATATATACACACCACACACACACACACACACACATATATATCAAGGTATATATATATATATTTATCAGTTATATAGTTATATAGTTATATATATATAGTTATATAGTTATGATATATATATATATATACTATATATAGTCTGTTGCTGTTCAGTTTCCTTCGGGTATTATTCCCACGTCATTCGGATGCGTTTAAGTTTAGCGCAACGTTTCAGCAAGAATCTCACTCTGCCATTCATCAGGCTCTGTATTGAGTTTATTCATGTGGCGTCAGGCTCTCACAGCTGTGGTTTTAAATTTGAGCTTAGCTATATTGTGGCAGGATGTTTTTTTCTACATCCAAATTGGTTGGGAGTCTTGCGTCTTGTGGTCTTATCTGGACTTGCCGAGGGGCTTGTTTGATCTGGTTTTCTGGTTTCTTCTGTCTGTTTTTGTGGCTTTGATGACTGGCAACACTCTGCTCCTGCAGTGGAAAGGCTTCAGTGCAGCCTTGGCTTCGTGTGAAAGGACGGCTATTATCTATTAGGAAGCTAGTGTTTCATCTGGCGTGCCTGGCTTGGGGTGTGCTTGAGCTGGAGGTATTCAGAGCAAGCTCTGTGCCCAGGTGTTTGCTGGCTTCTGGTGTGAGAAGATCTTTCTATTTGAGAGTGCAGGCTTCCAATGATTGACAGTCTGGTGAATCATCTCTTCTATTCATGCTTTCAGGTCTATTTTCAATCTCTATGGCTTCTCTGATGATTCTGTGGATGGGGTTTTCTATTAGTGCTAGGGTTTTAGTTGCCATGAAGTGGTGTTGTGAGCCGTGCGGGTTTTTAATATGTTGGACTAGTGAGGAGGGTGTGTTCAAGCTTTTTTACTGCATTTTTGTGTTCATCCAGGTGCGGTACTTATTTCTTCTATTGGTCTGTTCCAATTGTATTGTGGCTGGGGCATTCATGCACAGGGAACTTCATATATTGCCTGGTTGTTCCAGGTCAATTTTGTCTTTGGGGTTTCTAAGGTGGCTGCTATTTTTTTGTCTAGTTTTGAAGGCAGTCTTGATGTGATGCCTGTGTAGTATCTTAACTTGATTTTTCTGTCTAGTACCTCTTATGAGAGGGCAGGACAAGCTGTTCCATAGGTCTGCTTGATCTTCTAGTCTCTGTTATGTCTGGTATGTTTTTGTCTGGCAATTTTGTTTCATAGTCTTTTTCTATCCTTTACTACTGTGGCATTTCTTTTTGTCTGCTGGGGAGTATTATTATGCCATGTTATCATTGTTCAGGTGGTTTGTAGCGCTCTGAATTCATCTTTTTGCAAGTTGTATTTTTGGTTGGTTGCTTGTGGCATAGATGGTTTGTAACCTGCGTGTCATTAGTCTGTCAGCTTCAGCGGTATTTAATTTGGTTTAGGCTGTATTCCACTGCAAACATATGATGGATTCTGTGGGATTTTTTTGGGTTGCTTATGCATAATTGGAATCCTTTTGGGACATCTGGTTTCTGTTTTTGGTTGGAGGTTCTCTGTTGGAAATGTTAATATACTAATTGTTTCAGGTGTTGTTGTGAGTTGTTGGTTTTTTTTTGTCATGTTCTAATTTCTTTAGCGTTTCTTTTTTAGAGTTTTTCATTTTTGTAAAAGTGGTTTCAGTTTCAGCTCTCCAAGTTGTAAAGTTGTTTATTCTTATCCCAAAGTAGAGGGTGAATTTTGCCTGCTTTCAATTCCAGTGTAAGTGCTAGCAAATCTTTGTTTAACTGATCAATTGGAATCTCTTACTATGAACTTTGTTCCTGAGTCAAAGCCGATTTCTGTTCTTTTCAGGATATTTTATACTGCTGTGCTGTGCATGAAATGTTAACTTTGAAAGCAGCGTTTGGTGTGCATTTGTTGTCTCTGCAGCTGCATAGGAATTTTCAGTCCACATAATATTCCTGCTGGCTTTTAACTTCCAGTGCTCATAGCTTTTGATCTGGCTATTTATTTCCTCCCCATGGAGGTCAGATATTTGTTTTTTTTAAAGTTTTCCACGGGTACTTAACATGTGTGCCTGTTCAGCTTCCTTCGGGTGTTATCCCACGTCATCCCAAGTGCTTTTACAAGTTGTATTCAGCGGAATCTCATCTGCCATCATCAGGCTTCTGTGTTGAGTTTTCTGTAAATTGAGCTTCTGTATTGAGACTGACCCACATTACAAACTTCAATACGAAAGCCTTTGATGATGGCAAAATGGGGATTCTGCTGGAAACGTTGCTACAAACCTTTAAAAGCACTACAATTGACGTGGGATAATACCGAAGGAAGCTAAACAGCAACACATGTAAGTAACCGCGAAAGCTTAAAAAAAACATAAAAGATATATATATATATGGAAACAGAATATATATATAGAAAACAATTATATATATATATTATATATATAGATATATTATATCTATATATATATATTATATATATATTATATATACAACACACACACACCACAATATATATGCTGTTCAGCTTCCTTCGGGTTATTGTTCCACGTCATTGTAGTGCTAATTAGTGCTAATTTTCTGGGGTTTCATTAACACAGGCCACTGTGGAACACGAGAGAGGATTTTGTAACGTGAAGAAGACATTGGGGGCAAGGCGAAGATGAGACCTTTTGGCTGCGCCGCCAGAAGGATGGCGCTGTCCATTAAGAAGGGCCGGGACTGGACAGTCGTGTGCCTGGTCTGCCCAGAATTCCGTTGATGGATGCTGTGCTGGCCTCTAACTCGCGATTCGACTCGAATTGGCCCGGTAGATGTTCTTCCCGGCGCAGTATTGGCTCCAAACCGATCAAGTCCATAGTCACTTCTCCGTGGCGTCCCAGTCACCTCCCTTGCAGTGTGAAATGCAAGGGGTGCTGGCCGGTTAGGAACGCTGATTCCTTTCGTTTCTCCACATTCCATCGTGCTTGAGGACCTGCTGGCTGTCAAAAACAGCCACCTGCCGGGAAGCAGGATGATTCTTCGGCCGGACCACGCGCAACCTAACACAGAGGCGCAAGTCATCTATTTGGATTCAAATCGGCGCAAAACTCTCGAGGCTGCTGGAGAAGAAGCTCTGGGGGAGTGTTGCGCTCGTCAACGCCTCCCCTTTCCCCTCCCCCTCCCCCGCTGCCTGCCGTCACCCGCCGCGCGGCCACCTGCGGGTTTCCGCCCGGCTGAAGGCCCGCGCGAAAGCTCCGACCGCCGCGTCCAGCCGCCTCCCCGTCCCCGCCGCCGGGGCTGCTCTTTGCGGCTACTTATCCCGCCGCTTCGGCCTCCGGGCCCGCCCAGCGCGGAACACTGCTCGTTGGCCGGGAGGAGCGAGAGGGCGCTGCGACGCTGGCGTGGAGTAAAGGGGCGAGGGGGCCGGGCCGGACGGCTGAAGGCGGAGGAGTGTTGTCCCAGGCGGCTGGCGGCGCAGGCGGCAGTGTCCGCTGCTCTTCGCGTTGCAGCGTTTGTCTGCAGCTTCTCAGCTCCGCGTTTGTGGGATTGCCGAGCAGCTGTCTCGGGGGAAGAGGCTCCCTCCCGGGCGTCTCGCCCTCGGAGTTTGAGCTCCGGGCCGCGATTCACGCGTCGGACCTCCCTGCCCCGCCGGGGCAGAAACCCAGACGGACGGTTTCTTCCCTTCTCCCTCCGCCCCCGCCGTTCGCCCCGTTTTCTCTTCTGCGCCTTTGCTCGGCTCCCATTTCGGCCTGATGAAGGGTCTCCCTCCTGGGCTGGGTCAGTGCCAGGGTGGGGTGGAGGAAGTCGCCTATCCCTCGGGAGCCCCGGGTGGAAGAGGCAAACCGCAGCGGTTTCCCTGGGCCTGCAGGCATTCTTGAAGGGAACCTGTTCGGCTGGGTCGGCTGGCGGCAGGCAGCGGGCGATTTCTTTCGGGAGCTGAGGGCAAATCCTGTCACTTTTCGAGAAGAGTGGAAGGCGAGAAGGGAGGCCAGTCGAGGGCTGCGCGTTCCGAAGCAAGCAGGTTCGCGCTGCTCGGCGAAAGGATTTGGAGCCGCCTCAGGAAAAAGACTGATTGGAAAATGAATAAATAAGCTT